>NCKU01000141.1:0-59749 GCA_003675995.1 Dinothrombium tinctorium
GCAGCAGTCGCCGATGTCGATGGTGCTGGTGCATTGTTCGACTCTTCGATCATTTTGATTGTCGCACTTTGATCGTGATCCAATTGAATCAAAATTGTGTAAATGGATTCGCTCGCTCTAATCGAATTAAGGTCACTCGAAGTGATCGATTGCGGTGGATCATTATCAACAATGTTTTCATTGTTGTTGGTCCAAGCAGCGCTTTTCTTCGCCGATATTGCTGTTGTCGAAACGGTCGAGGTTGCGGCTGTTTTGTGTTTAAAACAGCGCAACCATTCGCTCGCTCTACTCTTAGTTCTCACTTTGCTCACTTGTTGATCGACCGAGTCGAAATTACTGCCGACATTGCTGCTCTCCTCTTTCTTTAACTTCTGCTTTTGCTTATGTTCTTGCTGCTGCGTTTGATTGCGCTGTCCGCCAACGGTTGACACGAGAAACAATGTGGTCAAATCTTTGTATCGTTTCTCAGTTTCGCGCCAAATACGCCAATAAAGAATGCACATAATCGTAACGGGAATGTAAAACGCGGCGATCGCGGTCGCGAATGTTATGTAAGAATTTGTCTCGAGAAATTGAATGTAACATTGGTCGTTCGGAACTGTTCGCTTTCCTTCGATGTACGGCCAGCTTTTGTTATTATTTCGCATGTTTCAAATTAGAAATAAATTGTGTGTGACACGAGATTTGAGCTGATTGAAAAGTGAAAATGTTTTTACCTGTAAATCCACGGCGGCCAAAGAAGCAGCGAAATGATCCAAGCGGTGGCGATCATTACACAGGCGCGTCGTGTGGTTCGTCGCACGCGATAAGTTAGCGGACGTGTAACGCTTCAAATGAATAATTAAGCGAGTGGATTGAGCGAATGAAAGGCGATTTACCTGAAATAGCGATCAAACGAAATGATCATCAGATTGAGTACGGATGCGTTCGAAATGAGATAGTCGATCGCGAGCCAAGTGTCGCAAATGAACGAACCCAAAGGCCAACGTTGGAGCAGATAGTAAAGTGTGTATAGAGGCATCGATATTAATCCTGTTTATTTGAATCCGGCCGACAAAGTGAGACGCGAAAAGAGCAAAGAAAGAAAATTTTTTTATTGAACTGCTTTAAAGTAATTTACTCGAAAAGCTGTTCGCTGCGAGTGAGAAGAGTAAAAGCAGAGGAGAAAGAAGCAAAATTGTTTTTTTACCGATAAGAAAATCGGCGATCGAGAGCGAAAGAAGAAAATAGTTCGAAATAGTTCGCAATTGTTTATCCATTTTGAATGAGATCATAACGAGCACATTGCCGACAATGGTCAAAATGCTAAGAAAAGTGGCCACAACTGCGATTATAATTGTCTCGACTATTGTGGACGTGATATGCACAGGCGGCACAAAAGTTGCGTTCACTTCGCTCGTCGTCTGGTTCATCGCATTCGCCGCTCTCTCTCTCTTTTTGCCGAAATTCGATTTAATTAATCGGTGCGAAAGTGAGAAACAAGTTTAAAATCACGCTGCGACTCGACGATCGAAAGACACTATAATTCGACTCATTCGTTTCATTGCGTTGCGTCGAATTGAGAAGTCGCTCGAAAGCGAGAGAAGAGAAAGATGCGAGTAAAGAGTGAAGAGCAAATCGAGTGAAGCATCGCTCTGCTTTTAAAGTGCTCGCATCACTTCTCAGCGCCCAGCTTCCATCGAGAATGCGCACTCCGCACCGCGTATAGGCCGCGCGCTGTGGCGGCGGCGCCATCTGTCGGGCGCGAAGCGAGCGAATGAGAGCGGATACGGCGATTGATCGTATAGAGCGAGTGCGATGCTTGTTCGCAGCGATGCGCTCTTCTCTCGCCTCTTCGCTCTCTCTGTTTCGCGCTGCAAACTACATTCGTACACAGATATTATGTGCCCAAATCGTATATTGTCTCGCATTTCTCCGCTTTCGCCTCTTTGCTGCCTCGCGATCGATACATCCGAAATTGCGATCGATTGACGCATTCGCAGAGTGCGGCTTTTCTGACGAGAAGAGAAGAGAAGAGAAGAGAAGAGAAGAAGAGGAGAGGAAAGCGAAGAATGTTCGAAGCAAAGGAAGAGTGAAACAGAAATATGAAAGCGAGAAAAGAAGAAAAGGAAACAATATCAGATGTGATCGCCACCACTGCTCTCTGATCACATTAGCGAACGATAGTGAGTGCGAGAGTGAGAATGAGAAAGAGAGAGAGAGAGAGAGAATGAAAGCGAGCGGAGAGAGAGAGAGAGCAGAGAGAGTAGAGAGAGCTGTGAATGAGAATGCGAATGGAGAGAAGATTTTGTTTGCTTCAATTCGGGGTTTCGATGATTAACGAGAATTACATTTAATTCGATTCATTTTCGTTGTCATTGAAACCTGAATTGATCTGCGAACCAAACGCAACAGCGACGAGAATTTTCAACAATTGGTGAGTGAATTCGAGCGAGTGATCAACAATTTTTTTAATTTTTATTTAATCTCATATCATCTCGTTATAGTAATTATTCAATTAACTTGATATCATAAAACGCGTTCAACAATAATTTGTATTAACCGTATGTAATCATAATAATAATAATAATCGGATGTAAAGTAAAAAGGAGAAAGAGGAGAGAGAAAGAGAGCAGCGCAAAGAAAACTATTTAACTGGTTAATAACTGGTAACTGCCGTGGTACGTGTATAAACAATAACTGCTCGGCACCTACTCTTTACTTAATTGCGAATAAATGTTTTTATACGTGGTGTGTGTGTGTGTGGTGTGTGTATGTGAATTCAGTTCGCTCTCTTTCTCTCTTATTTCGTTGGCGAGGCTTGTGTTGCAGCTGCCGAACCCGAAGACGATGTCGTCAAACTAAGTCTTCGTGGGCGTGGCAAATCATATTCTTCCATCGACAGTGTTCGCCTTCGTCCAATTGCGCCCAAAGATTTATTCGGCATCTCTTTGAAAAAAAGAGGAAAACAATGATTCGTAAATGAAGCGTACACCACGCGTTAGTCGAGCGAATTGTGCTTACCGTTCGATTCGCCCGAAAATGTTCTCTGTCGCTCGACGCCGGGAAGTGTTAAAGAAGTCAGGTATCCGAGACCCTGAGATCGATAATAAATTTTTAGATGAATGAGAACAAGGCGAAAATGCTCACCTTAACAAAGAGTAAAAGACTTTGTGCAAATTTCTCTGGAGTCTCGCTGAGCACGTCGGCCGCGTTGTCGATTTTGAGTAACGACGTTTTTTCTTTGTCCATTTTTGAATAAATGCTAATAACACCTTGCGCAAACGGCGATTTGCCGCCTGTTACAAGCAATGTGTCGAGCTGATGAATTGATGACATTTTGTCAGTGATATCACGTCGATTCATGTACGCTTCCACGTATTTGCGTAGGTTTTTTGCGTTCAAATTAGCGACTCGTGATTTGTAATCGACCAACAGTGAATCGGTATGCTGCGAACCAGAACTACCACCAGTTTGACCCAATTTATGTAAAGCGATCACTTGCTCCGGCGATTGAAATGCTTCTGAAGCTCGCCGCTTGCCGCTGAAAAACGATTCTTTCAATTTCTCTAACATTCCCACACCAGCGGTCACCAAGTCGATCAACACCAGACCTGCATCGACACAGACAACGAATTTAAGTGAGTGAGCGTTCGAGAGACGAGGTAAGGGAGCAACCTAAACAGCGCGACGTGTGCTTGATTGCAAAGCGAACGAGTATATTCGCTCCAGCGCCTTCGCCGATTCCGACGACCAGATTAACTTTTAGATTATCCAGCACTTGCGGAATAAATTCTTCGCCCAATTGCTGTATAGTCGGATACTCGTCTTCGTAATCGTCGGCATTGTCGTGCTGACCAGGCAAATCCAAGTGAATGAATATTGAACGCAGTTTAATTTCAGTCATACATCGATGTTCGATGAAATCACGAAATGAGCTGTTGCGTTTTAAATTAGAATTGATTGCGGAAAAGAGCGAGCGAATGAAAAAACAAAACAAACCTGTGATTTGAGCCAATGTCGTGTACGGTCAGGAAAACAGCTTTTTTATTCTTCTCTTGCAAATCACCTTCAAAAGATGCGAAATTAAAAATGAATTTGCGTTCGAAAACAATCGCGAGAATAGAGAGAAGAGAATGGAAAAAGAGGACGAAAACATGCAAAAAAAGTGTGTGTGCGGGTTATAAATAAGATGAGAAGCGAGTTAAAAAACGATTGAATGAACCTTGAATGTGAACTTTTACTTTGCCAAATTTTTCCAAATTTAATTCAATAGTCTTCAACGGATGGGGCTTATTCTCGCCACTGCTGCTCTTTCGTTCACCACCGCCACCGCCACCGCTACTAACATTGTTGCTTCCGTCTTCCTCTTTGACCGAATGCAGATTCGATGACATTTTCAACTAATTCTCGATCGAGAAAACAAAAGCACGATTCGCACGCACAATTTGCTGCTGCACTTATTTTAAAACGATGAACGCGAAGTAAACAAAAAGCGGAGAAAAGAAATTGCGGAGAGAGATGAAGACGGAAGAATGAAAACGAACGGCGAATAACGAAGGAAACAAATTAGAACAGAGCGTAAAGTTGAGAGGATTTATTTTTAGTGTAAATCGAGTGAATAGAGCACAGAGAGCACAGAGAGAGGAGTGAGAGCAGAGGGAAGAGAAGAGAGAACCAAACCCAAAGAGTGAACACTTGTACCGCGCACTGTTTTATTGATCAATTCGTGTAAAGCAACGAAAAAGAAGGCGTCAACTCTGCGAATTTCGCTTTCTATCGCTTTAATCGTGTTTCGCGTTTTTCAATTTGTTTTCAATGCTTTCGATGCATTCTTCGCATTCGCAGTTTTTCTCCGCTTTTTATCATTTCAGTCGTCAATTGTTTAATTTTCATTTGCCAAGTCGCATCAACTCACTTCACTCGCGGCGCATGTGAGCGACGCACTACCTCGAATGCCGGAGGCGCCCCTCGATCGTTCGTGGCAATCGAGTGATGGCCACGCTGCCAACGGCTAGCATCCGATCTGCACTGACATTGACAGCGACCGCATCTCGTTCGCCATCTCGCACTCGACTCGCAACGCAGCGAAGAAATTAGCAAACAACGAGAAACGGGCGCAGTGCTCGAAATAATAAATCATAACCCAAATTTCATTATTACAGCGATTCTTTTATTTTCGATCAAGTTTTTCGAGTTCAAATCACAACACACAATCAATCAATGCTCTAAATTCATTTCGTTTTTAAACCGACACCTCAAAAGTGTTTCTCTTATTTCGCTCAGCTTCTCTTTCGAAACAAAACCTCGCGCCGTCAACTGTCAAAATGCAAACAGTGAGGCATGTGTTTCATTTCATCTCATTTTCTCTTTTCTCGCAGCTTTTCGTTTGCGTTGCGCTCGTGTTGCAATCGCTTGTGGTGAGCGACACTCCAGATGCTGGTGGGCAGCGATCGTTTGTCGATCAAATCAAGTGGAATTTCGGCGGTTGGATTCCGATGCACAGGCCGTTCGCCGAGACGAGCAACGCCGCGCGTCACTCGCATTCGGTCCCTTTTCGTGAGCGAGTCCCGCGAATCACGAAAGCGTACGTCAATAGCAACCAAATCGACTTGCGTCGCAACTATATAACGATCCCCGTAGCCGTAGAAACAGACGCCGAGAAGACGCTGACGTCAGTGGACATCGAACAGATCGAACGACATGTGAGGCGATTGGTGCCCGCGATCGATACGATAATCGTTCGCGGTGCAGACGACGCCAACGACGAGCAGCCGTTGAATGCGATCAGAATTTACCCGCGATTCGCGAGACGTGAAACTGTTCGATCGCCGAAAAGCAGTGATTCCGAATACTTGAAGCTTCGTTTCAAAGCGCTTCACATAAGTGAGTTGCGAATGCCGCAAAGCGCGACAAACGGCGACCACGTCGCAGCCACTGACCGGCGGTCGGTTTCGAATGGTGAAAACTCGATTTCGCGCACGAAAACGAGAGAGGAGCGGAATGCGGTCGCAACGTCAGCCACGGGGAGCGGAAATACCGACCACAGTTCCGATTTTCTCAATGCGGACGAAAGCGGTGAAGCAGCGATTGAAATTTTGAAACCGCAATTAATGAACGCGACGAGAGGCGGCGAACGGGCGGTGTTTCACGCGTATTACGGCAAAGCGGGCGAGAGTCCGGCACCGGGCTACACTCGCCTTTCGTTGCGTCAATTCCGCGATCTGTTCGAAAACGCGCAAATCTTGTACATAAACACGAGCCGTAAAGCGCTGTAATTGCTCAACGCCCCCAGTGTCGCAATCGAAGCAGACGAAAGCGCCGTCTTTCGCAATAAAAGTGCGTTTCGAAACGAAGCGAAATGAGGCCAAAAAATGAATTGAAAAAATAGCGAAAAGTGTTTAAACGCAAGCCTCGTTTTGGGTTTCAGTTTCTTTTCTCTCAATTATTCGCTTCGTTTCGAATTCGAGACGCACGCCGAGTGCACTGCGCTCGTCGTTCTCGTCGTGTTCACTTCTCGCTTCGAATCGAATTTCGAAAGCAAACATTTTGTAAACTTGTAATGCATTCAAAAAGTATTTGTATTCTGTATTTTGTATCGAATTCGTTTGATTTCTGCTATTAACGAGAGTAATGCTGCAAAGAAAATGGTGTGTTGACGTGTGTTCGCGTTGTAATCGTTTCTCGCGAGAAAAGAAAGCGAAAGAGTTGAGAATAAGAGGAAAATGACGTCAACGGGTTTGCATCATTGCTGCGAACACAAAACGCTAATTCGACGACAATTCATTAAAATTGAACAATTGGAAAATGAGATCGCTTTATTGAAATGTGAACGCGATGCGCTCGCTTTGGACAACGAGAAGCTTTTATTTCAACTGCAAATGTTTAACGAAGCCTCCTCTAAACACCATCACTTCCATCACAGGTTTGCGCTTTTCTCTTCGCTTTCCTCTCTTTTCGAGCGAAACAGAAAACGCCTCCTTTTCGCTGTAATTGTGATTGAGAGTAATGCCACACTCGCCGCTCGCGAACGTCTCGTGGCCGCACTCACATCTGCTGCTCGTGCATTTGCCTCGAGGCGAGGCACGCTCTCTTCATTCAAATCGCAGTCCAAGAAAGAAGCGAACATCTGTTGTTTGCTTCGTTTCTTGCTTCTCGCATTCGCGAACGTGTGTCCGTTGCAATGACAATCTTTTGTCTCTCCGGTTACACCAAATCCAATAACCGTTATTTCTTAATTTCAATTAACAGCTACGCATACAATGGTCAACAAGCGACTACGCCGACTACAACGGCTACAATGCCAACCACACCGACAGCAACAACACTAAGCGATCAGCAGCAAACACAGCAGCAACATGAGTACGAGCTGAGTTGTGATTTGATCGAACAAAAGCAGTTGATGCTGGAGCGAAAGTACGGTGGATTGAAGGCGAGAAAGGCGTCAATTGTTATTCAACGCGCTTTTCGCAAGTATCAACTGAAGAAAAAGTTTCAAGATTTAGCCTCGATTGCTGTTCAACTACAACGACAGCAACAACAAGCAAACTCTAGTCTACAAAAGCAACAACAATATCGCTATAAATGTGAACAACAGCGCTTTTCTACTTCTTCACTCGAATCTTCGTCTTCCTCTTCAAATTCTTCGCTGATACTTGCGAAACAACAACAGCAACAGCAACAACGTCACAGTAGCAATAGTAGCAGCAGTGAACAACATATTCCACGCTCTCCTACGATGCCCTCGTTGCGAACCTTAACGACAAACACCACCACAACCACGACGGGTGCAAATGAACACGGATTGTTACGAAGCGAGCAGAGAGAAAGAGAATACGAAGTTATACGGAAGCGAGCGTATAGAGTTGGATTGAATTTATTCAACAAACATCCGCCCGAAAGAGGAATTCAATTTTTAATCGACAATAATTTCATCGAGAAAGGAAAAGATCTGGAGGCTAATGTGGCAAATTTCTTGCTAACTCGTAAAGGACTTTCAAAGCAAATGATCGGCGAGTATCTCGGCAATCTTCAAAATCATTTCAATCAATGTGTGCTCAAGCACTTTGTTGCTCAACTCGATTTCACCTCATTGCAAATCGACCTCGCTTTACGCAAGTTTCAAACACACTTTCGCTTTCCCGGCGAGGCACAAAAGATCGAGAAAATTGTCGACTTGTTCGCCTGTCGTTACTACGAGTGCAACTTAAACATGAAACACGTTATTTACAATTGTCGCAAGCACGAAGAGAACAGCAACGAGGCGCTCACTCGCGACGAAATTTTTATACTTAGTTTCGCAATAATTATGTTGAATACGGATCTTCACGTTCCGCAAAACAAGCAACGAATGACATCTCAACAGTGGATCAAGAATCTTCGAGGAGTGTTTCAGGGCGGCGATCTCAAAGACAAATTTCTACTCGACATTTATGAACGCGTGAAAAACAATGAACTCAAAACAGGCGCCGATCACTGTTCACATGTTTACAAAGTGCAACAGTCGCTTGTCTCGAACAAAGTTTTGCCAAATCTGTGTGTCACTTGGCGAAGACTCGTCTGCTTTTGTCGCCTCTACGAAATTCGCGATTTGAGCAAAAAAGATTCGCACAAACATCAACGAGAAATTTTCTTATTCAACGATTTACTGCTCGTCACAAAAATCTCAAAGAAGTCAACTTCCTCAATTCAATACCAGTACAGACAATCGATTCCGCTCGCTGGTTTAACCGTCACTCTCTTCTCAACTCCTATTTACGCATACGGAATTAAATTAAGCGACAAAATGGATGAACGCGTCATTCTTCTGCTTAATGCGCGCAATGACATTGATCGTTTTAAGTTCGTCGAAGATTTGCGCGAGTCGATACTCGAAATGAAGGAAATGGAGATTCAAAGGATTCACGGTAACGCGAATAAATCCAATTCTCTACTTGATTTGAATAATCAATCAGGTTTGTCGCACATTTTCGCTCTTTCGTTTTTAGTTAGTTAGGAGGTATCTCATTAGAATTAAACTTAACTAACTAACTTAACTAATCAACTAACTTCATTTCGTAGTGATCACACGCAAGCCGAGCTCCTCGGTCGAAACCCTTGGAATAAATTCGTCAAAGTAAAATTTATTTATAAATAAGATTTGTATTTATAAAAGAGCGAAAATTATTTCTTCAATTACTATATATTCATAAATTATTTACAATTTATATAAACACTGCTTGTTGTGTTGATGTCGGTTGTCTTTGTTGTGCATGTGTCGTTTGGTAGTGTTGTTGCTGTTGCTGTTGTTGTACCTGCTGCTGTTGTTGTTGCACATGATCATTCCAGTCAGAAGCAGGCGATGAAGTTGTCGTTGACCATGTGCTTGGTGAATCTGGAGATGGTGTTAAGTAACACGCTTCAGGATTATTTATGGATGACGAGTGATGATGAATCGATGTCATTGCATACTGTGGCTGTTGTGACCATTGCTGCTGCTGTTGTGGTGGTTGTTGTTGTTGAGCACCGACTAAGTATGCATTTGTTTGCTGATGCGAAGGAACTGATAATGAAGCTGACCGCTGATGCTGCTGTTTGATACACTCATCATATGGAGGCGGCGGTTTATTTAATGGAGGATATGATTGCTGCTGCTGTTGCTGAGAACACTGTTGTTGAGCAGTGATTGGCATTAAAACGTTAGTGGTTGTTGGCGAAAGAAGCAATTGATTTAAAGGTGAGTTCATTGTGGTTAAACTATTTGGTGGAGACGGCATCGTTGCAATCAATTGCTGGTGATTTATAGCAGCTGGCGGTGAAGTTGTATCACTTGTCATTGTTACATAATCGTATGAGGCTGCTGTTTGTTGCTGCTGCTGCTGCTGCCGCGGTGGAGGCAATGGGGGCGGATTTGGTGTCGGTGGTGTAGGAATTGTATTCACAATATTTGTTTGATTATTCACCGCTGCTGTTGCTGTTGATGTTGTTGTAGTCGCCGAGGCAGAGTTCTTACTTTTTCTACTTCTCGAAGCTTTCAATGTGTTTGAATTGCCGTTGTTATTATTGGTTGTGGTGCTGTTGCTATTACTTTGAGTCTTTTTAGGCGATGTATTTAACGTCCCGTTTGTTGACTGAGGTATAGACGAGGGAGGTGTTAAAGGGTTAAGCAGTTGTTGTTGCTGTTGCTGAGGGTTGACTGACTGCAGAACGAATGTATCGATAAGTTTAACAATATCGTGATGCAAACGTTCACTCGCAACATCGCGGGGTAATCGGTCCATGTGATCGGTGATTTCACGATTAGCATTATGCTCGAGCAATATTCGACACGCTTGATAAGCGCCTTCGCGTGCGGCCAAAAACAAAGGAGTTTCTTCTTTAAAATCTTGAGCGTCTTTGTTTGCCCCATTCTGCAGGAGTATTCGAATCGCATCCACGTTATTCACAGATGCAGCCCAGTGAAGCGCCGTTTTACCGGCCTCATCGCACGCGTTCACATCTGCTTCTGCAAAAATCAAATCGGACAGCATGCCTTCGCACGCCAATCGTGCAGCAAGTATTAAAGGTGTTGTTCCATCGTTTGTCTTGTGATTCAATTGAGTGGCTCGGTTGCGCAAGAGAATTTCAAATACACCTCGAGCGTCGGCCGCGATTGCCGTGTGTAACGGTGTTCGGCCTGTCGAGTCGACCGCGTTGCAGTCGGCACCAGCATCGAGCAAGCGTTTTGCTGCATCAGCACGAGCGTATCTCGCAGCTAAATGCAATGAAGTTTCACCTGTTTTCTCTGCAGTCAAATTGATGGAAGCGCCATTAAGTAGAAACTCTTGTATGATTGATGTTTGTTGCTGCTGTGTTTCATCAACATTCATTTCTATGTTTTCGTCTATACCGCAATAAGGTGTGGCTTTGGTAAACGCGGACGCGACCATAAGCGGTGTCAAACCGCCAGGCCCAATTACATCAACTGTATTCGCAGTGATTGAGTTCACGAGTGGCGGTGTCATTAAACCATTTGACTGCGTGTGATTTGAATTCGCTTCCCCTAAAGCTTCATAATGTTGCATTGACCAACTTCTTGGCTCAATCGGTTCTTCATAAATCGTGTCCTTATCGGTGCGATTAATCATTTCATTTTCAGGAATAAAGTGATTTTTGATTTGTCGCATTTCTTGTCCGTCCGGGTTACCCATTCGATGCGCTGCACGATTTCTTTGTCGACTAAAGTCACCACCTGCAGCTTGATATGTTGACACTCTTCCAGCAACTTCACCTCTGCTTGTAAGAAATCCTTCTGGAAACCATGTGATACCGCGTGCCACTTTTTTCTTGTTTGATGTTACCAGAACGCCCAATAATAATCCGATAAACAAAATGACAACGACGATTATGGACGCGTAAAGAAGCGATGATGATGTTTGCTCGGGATAGAAAATGGTTTTTTGATCATCAGAGCCGCTAATCGCTTTTACTTGTTTAACGTTGAGACCAGCAGCAATGGGTTTACTAAACATTCGACGCCTGGTTTCAGACGCGGCCAAAAAGGAAGCTATGTCGTATGTATTGTCGAAACAGTCTTGAAAACATCGTCGATTGTCAGCGATTAAAGTCAGCTCACTCCAACTTTCTCCATTTTCACCTTTAATTGCTTTTATTTCTTTCTCACCGCGCTCATTTTGTTTCACTTTAATCGTTGTTCCGATCATCAAAGATAACTCGCGTAAAAATGAAGTGAGCAAAATGTGATCTTGTGTCGTTTTTCCTTGCAAAACATTCACCGGGATGTCCACAGTAATGACTAACATTCCTTTTGCATCAACATCGTCTTTGTTTTCGTTTGGCTTGTTAGGTTCACAATCCAGCCCGTCCCATCCACATTCGGCCGTATTGCAACCATAATCGCAAATTCCATTAGCATAGTTGCGCAAACAAAATGAATCGTAGACATCGTTGCACTGGGAGTTGCGATGATGAGACTCTTTTCCCTGATTCATTTGTTTGCAATCGAATCCGTCAAACAGACATTCTTTGTAATTGCAAACTTCATTGCATGTACCGTCACCAAACACAGACCAGCAGTAAACGGCTTTGGAACAATTCTTCCATGGATTTCGATGAAAGCCAAGCAAACAATCGCCACCATCGAATGAGCATAGCATTGTATTACACTCTTCATTGCAGATCTTATTTCCTGATTTTTTATCGCAATCGTTCTTCTGACAAATATCTTCGCTTCTGCCAATGCTTGCATTACTACCAATTCTTTTCAGCGAGCAATCACTTCCGAAATAATTCTCAGGACAATAACAAGTGAAGCCATTGATGCCATCGATACAAGTTCCCCCATTTAAGCATGAATTCGGAGAACAATCATTGTTATTGATTTGACAATTGATACCAGAAAAACCAGGCGGACACGTGCATGTGTACGAATTGATGTAATCATTGCAAGTGCCTCCATTTAGACAAGGATTCGAAAAGCATTCACTGACGTCGCTCAAACAACGTGCATCATAAAAACCTTTCGGGCAACTGCACTTGTATCCGTTGACAAGATCATGACAGGTTCCACCGTTCGCACATGGATTCGACGCGCATTCATCTATATCTAGCTCACAATGAGTTCCTGTAAAACCCGGAGCACATTCACAAGCCTATAAAGATCAACTTTAAAAATTGAGAAGCAACTTCGCTACTCACAAATGAATTTATTTTATCGTGGCAAGTAGCTCCATTTCTACACGGATTACTCCAACATTCGTTTATGTTATATTCACATCGTTGTCCACTTGTTCCAGTTGGGCATTCACATTCAAAACCATTTACATGATCTTTGCATGTGCCGCCATATAGACACGGGTTTGAAACGCATTCGTTGATCTGCGTTTGACACAAAAGACCTATTGCAACAAATGTTAATGATTGCGAACAAAACTGTTTATAGACATTTGCTCACCTGTGTAGCCGGGATCACATACACATACAAAGCTGTTAATCGAATCCAGACAATTTCCGTGATGACAAGGATTTGAAGCACAATCGTTAACATTCACTTCACACGTCTGGCCCGTGAAACCGCGTTGACATTGACAAGTGAACGATGCAATGCTATCAATGCATTTACCATTGTTCAAACATGGATTCGAGTAACAATCATCTTCATTCACTTCACATTTAGGTCCAGTGAAACCAGGAGGACACAAACATCGATAGCCATTAATTAAGTCTGTGCAAATTCCATTTTTACACGGTCTTTGTTCGCATTCATCAATATCGATCTCGCATCGCGAACCTGTGTATCCGGGCATGCATACACATCGGTATCCACCACGTTCATCTAAGCACGTGCCGTCGTTCAAACATGGCGAAGAGTCGCACTCGTTAATATTGATCTCACAACGAGGACCCGTAAAACCAATTACGCAGTCGCATTTAAAAGATCCTGGGGTGTTCACACAAGTTCCTCCGTGCTCACATGGCGAACCCGCGACTTCGCATTCGTTTATATCTTCAGTGCAGTCAACGCCTTCGAAACCCGGTGGACACGAGCAAATATAGGCTCCATCGATAGGAGATGTATCACAAATAGCTGAAGGGTGACACGGATTCGAAGTGCACGCGTCGTCCAAATGACAAAGTAGACCAGTTTTTCCCGGTGGACATTCGCAATAAAACGCACCAACACGATCATGGCACGTGGCTCCATTGAAACAAGCTGTAACCGCGCAATCATCTATATTCTCCGAACAATTTTTGCCTGTCCATCCGTTGACACAAATGCAATTATAGCCGCCGTTTACATTCACACAAGTAGCACCATTTTTGCATATCGACGGTCGCATTAAGCATTCGTCAACATCTTTGCCGCAATAAGTGCCTGTAAACTGTGGAGGGCACTCGCACGAGTAGCTATTAATACCATCAATACATTTACCGCCGTTCTGACAAAGGTGACCTCCGCAATCGTCAATATTAATTTCGCAATTTGGACCTTCAAAGCCAGGCTGACATCTGCATGTGTATGTAAGTGCTTCTAAATTCGGTATGCAATGTCCATCATTTTGGCACGGATTCGGTGAGCATGGAATATATTTGGACTCACATCGCGCTCCTGTCCAGCCATGTTCGCAATTGCAACGATATGAACCGATGGTGTTTATACATGTTCCATGAAGACAAGCGGGTTGCGGAGTGGCCTCGTTCGAGGAGTAGACGGCGACACCATCTTTGCATTCATTTATGTCTTCACTGCATGTAGCACCCTGATAACCTGCTGGACAATGACATGTATACGACTCTTCGTCAGAGATGCAAGAAGCACCATTCAAACAAGGCGATGTAGCGCAATGGTCTATAAGATTGCATGTTGGTCCACGGAAGCCATTAGAGCAAACACACGTATAGTTCTGTAGCGAAGTGGTCAATTGGCAGGTAGCACCATTTTGACAAGGCGATGAGTCGCAGGCGGACGGCAGAGGAATCTCGCAAAGAGATGCTGTATATCCGATTGGACATTTACAAGTAAACGATGGTGCGGTTAATGAGTTGAGTTTTGTTATTACACAAGTGCCACCGTTTTGACAACGGGATGAAGTGGACGCGCATGGATTGATAAACTGACAATATTTGCCGACGTATAAAGGAGGACATCTAAATAAAAGTGTGCGGATAAGAGAATGAAATGAAAAGATTTTGTATGTTGTGCATATTTCCTGTTTAATTCGTATTCAGTTGCAATTTAATTGCGATTTAAACGCTAATATACAGAGAGTGTGCGGAGAAGCGAGTGTGTATTTTGAGCGCATTGAATCGAAGCAAAAGCATTTCGACTCGTGAAGTGGTCACATTGCAGAGGTACGCGAACCTGTTCAATGCGTGCGCTTTTAAAGACCGTGGGAACGTCCGCTTTCCACATCTGCTTCTTTGCTGCTTTCACACACACAAAAAAACACTCGATCCCCAAACAACTCTGAAGACCCCGGTTTCCTCTTTCTTAACTTGTTCCAACTGTTCTCACGACGAATGCAAGCAGGCAAACTCCTCCTCTGCGTGATGGCCAAGCACAAAGCACAAAAAACACACACCACCACCAGCCTCAGCAGCAGGCCCTGTGTATCACTTTCGTATTTTCGCTTTGCTTTCATTACAATTAAAAATTCAAAACTCATTCATTCTGCAATTAAGATGAAAGAAGAAAGAGAGAAAAAAGAAAAATGGAGCAAAACAATCGCGCGATGCTTGGAGTGCAATAGAAGCAGCAAAGAAGAAAAGATGTTGCTATTGCTACCTAACATTGTATGCAGTGATAACAGCAGCATGCCGCTTGCAGGTCGCCCCCGGCCACGAAGGGAGAGCCGCTCGCATTCTTTTCTTATTCATTTGCTTTCTTTGAAACATACACTGTATGCGATGCATAAGGCTAAGTAAGGAATGCGATTTGCAGCTGCGAGCCACTTTTGAGACGCAATATGTCGTCTTTTTTACGACCACTTCTCTTTCTACTCTTCTTTCAAATCCTTAAACTTTCTTTCTTTTGCGAATAAACTTTAGCAATCGCTTACCGACACACGTATTCCGATCCGTAATGACTTTCGTTGGCCACGCACTGTCCACCATTTAAGCATGGATTTGATGAACACGACACGATTAAACCTGTAATGATGAGAACGGTTTTGTGTGAAAATTCACATGAAATCATTTTGGTTATGCATTTCGGTTCGCTATGCATCAACAGAACGACGACTGCTCGCGAACAAAGTGCAACAGTCGCAGTCACACACAGGCAGCGAAACACGGGTCACAGCCGAAGCCAGAAGCATTGCGTTTCGCGACCTCAACATCCACTTTTCGTGTGGGAAACAATCGCAGTCGAATTTGGGCAGTAATCAATTAACAGATGTTTGAATTCCCTTTTCGCCACTCAAAAGCATCTCTCTCACATCAAGCGTCCGATTGCTTTTTTCAAACTTTCAATCGTCCCAATCGAGGGATGCTTCGCTCGCGTCACGCGCAACACGTTACTCGCGACCGTTATTAAGCTCATTCTTTTGGGATTTAAACAAATGTCAATTTTTCTCACGTTTTCTGTAATCAAATAAAGGCAATCGAGCTTTGATTCATGCAACAGTTTGTCTCACTTTACACAATCTGCCGTACTTTCACTCGATTCTAAACGTTCTCAAATCGTTCCGAATTCTAACGAAAAAAAAAGCGAAAACAAAGACAAAGAAATGAACCACAAACCTGTAGAAATTTGTGAGCAAAGCAGCAGCAAACAGCAAGCAGCGGCAAAACTTTTCGCCGCTCTGCTCATTGTTCTTTGCCGTGATTTCAATCTTAAGACGACTATTCGATCTCTCGCTGTTTACTTTTCGACGAGTCGATTGAAGAGCTGAAAAATTGGCGACCGGTCGTTACAAAGCAAACTTCATTTTAGCGATTTCGGCCACTTTTTGCGTGTGTGATTCGAGCGATAGGCGATCGAAATGAGGCGAAATAAAACAGAAGAGACGATAAAATTGGAAAAAATGGCGAAATCGAGCAGCGATCGGTGGCAGTCGACGAGCGTTTTTGTGGTCACAAACAACTTGTTGCCTGCTTTTCACTGCACACACTGCAAACGCACCCTTCTCTCAGCCGCAGAACGAGAGAAAACACTTTCGCGCGATTCCATTGCGTTCAATTCACAATCAAAGTGCGGAGAGGTGATCACAGTTCGAAAGACAAGCGAAACGCGATGAGTTAAGATTAAACAAAATGCGATGATTTGTTTTAATCGCAAGCGTCGATTGCAGAAACAAAACGAGAGAATTGAAATTCGTATTCGAGGCGCTCTCAACTCAACCCTCGTCTCTTCGAACGCGGGGTGCGCTCGCAGGCGACGCAACAGCCGCTCGCAACAAAAGAATAGAGAGTGTGCTTCGAGCCAATCAAACAAGTTTATCTCGCTTTTCAAAAGGCGGGCGGACTGTACGCTTTCGCTTTCAGCGCCCTCTCGTTTTTTCGCCACTTTGCTCTGGCCGTTGTTTAATTCGGCGATCGGGTGTTTAAAATACAGATTAACATTTTTGGGTTCGGTACTGGCAGCGGTCGCGATCGGGAACGCACTTTTACTTCTCATTTTTTAACGCTAATTCGAGCGAAACAAAATATTTCACCATTTCTAAGCTTTTATCTCTCGTTTTTCTTTTCTTTTCGCTTCTCTTTCTCTTTCACTCGCACGATTCGTCTCCTCCAAAAATGCGTCTCATTCTTTGCTTTCGCTGCTAAAAGAGAGCTACGCGACGTTTTGCTCTTGCTTTCGTTTTTCAAATCTCAATGCTTTGCATTTCACATCAAAAGCTTTTAAGATTTCTTTTTCTTTTGCTTTCTTTTTTAAAGAGAAATACGAAAATCACGAAAAAGAAACAACGCATTACACTCGTTGCGCTCGCACTCGAATCGACTTTTCTATTCGCGATTTGATCAAAACTCGCATTCAGAGTTTTTGTTTCTCAAATGTGCGACTTGTAAAAATTTGCGTGTAAAATATCGCAAAAATAGGCAGGACAGATAAAGTGAACACTCATCGCAGAAAGTGTCTGAGATCAGCTCATCTAGACAAGATAGATCTACCGTGCGTGCACCTTTAATTGACGTCTTTATTTCCCCAAACATTTATTGCGATTATAAAAATGTGTAATTGCAATAAAGAAATTGCACAATGGCTTCTCTCTATTATTTTCTTCGCCATTATTTTAGGCGCATCAACACTTTTGTTTGATTTGTAAATTATCATAAAATTTTCACGTCAATACCTTTGTTATTCTTTACGTGAATCAATGCAGTTTACAATCAATTATTTGATCCTTTTTTAAAACAATTTCGCGCTTTAAACTGATTTCATTATTAAGCTTTGTCATTGACATTTATCATAATAATTCAAGTTTTGCTTATCTTCACTGGTGATGTTATTAACAAAGCGACGTTTAAACATTCGAGGTATACGGAAAATCATGTACACAAAATTTTCACTCTTATTGCATTCAATGTTTTAAAATTCCTAAAATTGTAGAAACTCGCGAAACATTATTAAATGTAACGAATAATTCATTTTATTGTAAGTTCAATATTCTCTGTTCCTCATTTTTAGCCTTTTTTTGTGTTTTCTTTTAATTTTTAGCTTCAAGAAATTGCGGAATTACAGATTTCTACGATTAGAATTTTTCTCAAGCTGATTTCTTAAACAAACTTAATATGAATCTCCAAAAAACTCTCATTTTAATTTTATCATGTATTCGAAATAGCAACACATAGCTGCAATAGCTAATGTAGTTATTTATGAGGTTAATAATTTACATTGTTTTAGTGTGTTACTAATGAAGCCAGTTTTTTAAGACTGCAAATTTGATATTGTTTCGCAGCTTTTTAACTGTGAATTATCTCAATTTTATTGTTTTTCGCTTAAAATTAACGCAAGAAAAATAATTATTTAAAACCGTTTCACAAGATTGATATTTACATAAATTTTAAATAAACTCTAAATGAAACTCGTTTAGCGGCGTTTTTTTTGTCTACATCGCAATAAATGAGCGGAGATTCAATTATTGATTTCAAAATGAAGCCACGATTAAATTTAACCGCTTTGATGCACATTTATTCGTTTCTTTTGCTAAAACTCGCTTTGAAACAATTGTTTATTTCCGAGATCACAGTTTGCCTCATTAGTTTTTATATACTGAAACACAGCATCTGTCACTTTTCATATTTGCTGAACTTTTTAAGTATGCCGATCTTTGTTTGAACAGTAAGAATACTTATCGAGAGCAAAAGTATTTCACCCTCTTGTAATTTGAACACATTTCAAGTGTCTATTTCACACACAAAATTACTTTTTGACTCTTCAAAAGCTGCTTCAACTACAGTTTGATTTTAAAAAAAAGTAAACTTGCGCAAAAATTCTTAATGATGAAGATTATTGCAAAATTATTACAGTAAAAGAAAGATCATTGAAAGTACTATTTCACAAGTATCATATTTTCCTACTACAGTCAAGCCTTGTTTTTACGAACAAAATTTTGCGCAACTTGGTAATGCCTAATTTTTATGAACTCATCGTTTGAATGAACGATTTTCTCCTGTAAAAAGTGGTTGATAAAAACAAGATTCTAATGTAATAGCAAATTACATTTGGCTTAATTCATAAACTTTTGTCTATTCTAAACACGAAGCGTTTGCTGATTTTTATCCACAGTTTTTTATGGATTGATTGATGTGGCTTGATTTCATTTTTTTCACTTCAATTTATTCCACTTCAATTTTTGACAGTTAGTTTGATTAGTGTTTTTCTTTATGCGTTTGTATAGATAAAAAATGCTCTTTTAACATACGCTTTACTCCATTTTTTAGTTTTGTATAATTCATAGAATTGTTCGCATTGCTACTTTTTGATTAAATTTGAGTTTTAAAAACTTTTTCCATAATTTTAGGTCCCCAATTTCACTAACCACCGCCTTTTAAAATTTTCGTTTTTACTTAATTTGAAACTTTATCTTTTATCAATTGAAAAAAGGTGTTGTTTGAATGACCAAATTCCTCAAAGCTGCAACTCGCTTTTAAAATTCTTTGTGAGTATAATTTTCGAGAAAATGAAGAAAACCTTAATAAAAAATTTCTTTTTCTACAGCTTTTTGATTTTTTCTCTTATGTGAGGATTCGAATATTGGTTCAAATGGACGCATACGTTTGATTTGTGATTAAATTCATTTTTGTTTGATTACATCTGCCCATGTGATATTTAAATGTTTTAAGTTCTGATGCTGTAAAAGTTGGGGTTTGTACAGCTTTAATTATTGTTCATATCAAAAATATTTAAACAATGCAATATTTGGTTAATTTTTATTACTAACAAAATGTAATCATAAGATGCAATATGATTTTGTAATATGATTTCTTTATGATATAAAAGTTATGTACTAGGAAAAGAATATTTTTAGCCATTTAATTTTACAAAAGTCCAAGAGCTAAAATTTCACAATAGTTTAAATTTAATTGTAACATAGATGCTTTTGTTGAGCTAAAAATTTTGAACCATAAACGATTACGCATTGATTTGTGACAAAATTTGCCGTTTGCAATACATTAAATTCGCCTCGTTTTAACTACTGTTAGACAATATGATGGCCGAGCAGAAAGTGTGATTTAAGTTAATTACAAGGTAATAAGAATAATTCTCTCTTGACCAAAGTGCACATTTCATTTATGCTTCAAAAATTTGTGTGCCTTAATGAATACAAATTTAATATGAAACACCTAATCACGTATAAAGACACAATCAGATTACTTTTGATTGTATTAACTGATATTCTTGTAACAACAAACTCGATTCATAATTATGAATCTCGACAAAGCTTTTATTTATTACATAAGCAAGTGCAAATTCAGCTGCAAGCGAAATGGTTTTTCTCTAGAGATGTAAAATTATTCGATGATTTTGCCCTTAAATTTTAAAGTTTATTTTACGTCTATATAAGGAAAACATCGTGAATTTTTAAATTAGCAAACATGTTAAATAAATATTTCAATACTTCATTATAACAAAAAATCATCAAAACTGTTAAATGCAACGAAAGCAACATTCAAGAGTTTTACTCGCCTCATACATCAGAATTTTGTTTTCACTTCAAAAGTATTTGTGGTTTATAAATAGAAGCTTTTTCTTAAACTCATGGCCTATAAATTCCTTTCGCAAGTCTATTGTAAATTAATTAACACTTAAACGATAATTTGGGAAAAATTTGTGCGTTTTTGGTCGCTTCGAGTTTAAATTTTCGAGTCGACCTAATTTCGCTTTTCTCAAATCGAGAAACGCTTTCTAGTTGCTGCAATTTTCGTCAACACTTTTTGTTTAGTCTGATAAGAAAACAATGTTTGATTTATATAAAATGAAAAGTGGCTTAATGAAGCAAAGAATGCAAGCAAACTTTTGCTTTCAGTCGTGTTGAGTCATTTCCAAGCACACGAGAAACACTAATGGCTAAAGCAAATCGAGTACCATTTCGACAAAAAATTATTGCTGCTATTGAAAACATCCTCTCGCTTTCACACACACGCACACACATTTGTTCGCGTTTGAATGTGAAACGTAAAGTTCGAGTAAACAATTGAATTTGAGAAAATATGAGAATGAAATTCGCTTGAGAGAGAGAACTCCGCTCGTCAAAAGGCAAAGCGGCTGTAATTTAATTAAAATTTTCAGCTATGAAACGATGAAATCGAATATTCACATCGGTGTTCTCTTTTCAAATTTAGAAAAATCAATTCTAATGCTGAAACCGCCGCGAGTAGAAATTATTTTAGCGTTTCAATGTCGCCTTTCAAGATTAAAAGCTTTGATTCGCACAGGTTTAAAAGCGAGATAAAGCGCTTTAATTTAACGTGGGTAGTGCCCTCGAAACATATCGTTGAAATTTTGCTGTTTTAAAAATTCACAAAGCGTATTTACCATAAGGATGCATCGCTCTTATTACTTACTCTAACTTCATAACATTTTTATTTGCTCTAAATGAAAATATAAATTTAATTTTTTTTTACGTCCTGCCACTTATTTTTTGATAAGCGAATAAAATTTCCTCAAGAGTTGAGAATTTTATTTTCAATAAATAATTTGCGCGCAAAACAAAAACACGATGACAAAGATGCAGAAAATTATCAGTCGAACGCAGAAAAATTAAGCGAGCAACTTAGCTAATTAGTGTACAAATGTAGCGCTAAATACCGAGTAATTCTAATTTGAATCGTAATTGGATTTTTTGCCGCTATACGCGCAAAAAACAGTTGAAATTATTTTACCCAGTTTACAAGAGCAAGGAAACAGAAGAAAAAAAAGTGGAAAGGCACAATCGACGTTGTTAGGAGGGCAGAAACATCTGCCTATTCTCGATTACATAATAATTTCGTTTGAGCGGAGAAAAGTGATCATTAAAAGTAAACGAAAATGTAGAATAACAAAGCAACAAGCAAACGATTTTTTGCTTAATTTGCATTTAATTGAAATGCAAATACTCGCAGTTTTTGCTCAAATTACAGCGTGGTAAGTGCGCGAGTGGCCAATTTTCTCTCGCACACTGCCTCGTTATTGTCTCACAAAATTTCTTAGACTGATTTTAATCGAATTTTAAGCACGATTTGCGAGCAAAAAAATCTAATTGAGATGCGTTTCGAAGGGCCATCTTTCGAGTGTGGTGTTCACTATGTAGAAACAAAAAGTGTGAAACTTTTTGCGATTGAGAACTTGAGAGCGGAGAGAATCGCGAAAAAGGGTGATGAACCTTTTCGCAAAGCGTCTAAACTCATCGTTTCTTTTAAACGATCGCAAATTGAATAAAACATTGTGCGAAATGTTTGTCGACGCTGCTTTACATTTTGCTCTTTCATTGTTGTCCTCTGTATTGTAGTAAAAATGTACACTCGCATCAAATTGCGATTTAGTTTTGATTAATTTCGCCTTGTATTCCATTCATTTTATTACTCTTTTGTTGTCGGGTGTTCAAAGCATCATATTCTTGACACTCTTTCTTATTGTAATAAATGCGCGATTTAAAAAAATATTTTCTTTCCTTTCGTATTCGTTGTCAGTCACGATTTTAAAATTGTTCTACGATTGTTCTACAATTGTTCTACAATCGAGCGCCGGCAACAAAAAGTTTCTTTTCGAGCGCCTTAATTATGTCATTGTTTGCGATCGAAAAATAGACACCAAATTTTAAAAGTACAATGAATTCGCTTTGCAAAGCGAATTTATATAAATAAAACCTAAACTCAAATTTCACTCAACACTTTCTATGCGCTGGCGCTTTATTTAGATTGCAAAATATCACTGCAATCGCAACTAAAAGCTTCGCAGCGTCTAGAATCTCATCCTCAGTATTTTTCCAGCTTAAGTCACACTTATAATTATGACAAAAAAAAAATCGTTGATATTCTTCATTCATTCAGCTAAAGACATTGACTCCATTCATTAGCTAAGAACGAAAGAAAGTCTGTGTTTAGGGTTGTGAATATGCGACATTTTTTTGCAAGGTGTACTTATAAATATATTCACGTCTTAAAATGTGTTTAAAGCTTAATTTCCTCATTGCTTAAAAACTTTTTTCTTTTAGATTCGCAAATGGACAAGAAAATGTTTTTTTACGAGTCAATTTCGCCTCAAATTAACAGTTTGTTTACAGCGATTGTTTCTTGAAAAGTTAACTACCAAAATAAACGCCATTATGTTGAAAAATTTTTCAATTTGCTCGCTATAGGTTCAATCCTTCATCATCGAGTTCAATTAATTCCCAAAGTCATTTTGATTCTAAATCGTTTTTCGAGCATTGCGCTTCTCTGCTTTAATAAGCTTGTTTGGGTTTAATTTTCTACTTTTTTTCATTCATTAAATTAATTCAAACATACATGCTGATTAATTAACATATATGCAGATTTATGACGAAATTAGCTTTGCGCAAAAGTTTTAAAAATAGAAGAGGAAAACTAATTTTTTTCTTCGCATTTAAAATAAAAGAAAATAAATGAAAAACTACTTTTTATTGAGGAAACAGCCTGAATCAAAATGATAGTTCGCCTCGTTTTCGAAATAAGTAAGACAAATCAAAGTAAAAACGACAAAACCTCATTTTAATGTTGAATTAAATTACTTTGGATCTGGTTTACAAATGTGACTTCAATGAGAATATCGACAAAACACTCGTTTTGTCGATTGATTTGATTCCCTATATAAAAAACTTTTTCAAAAATTAAAAATTGTGATGAAAAAATTATTTGTATCTGCTGAAAATGAACTAAAAACGTTCTAAATTTCGTAAACGATGGCAAGGCTCAGATAGTTTGGAATTTTCAAATTTTTTTCTATCTCCAATCTTTCCTATCTTTTCTATCTGCTTCTTGCATTTTGGAAAATTGTTTGAAAACACTAAAAAGTGTACCCAAATGTCTTGATACTATTAATTTCGATAATTTTTTTAAGTGCCTCATGACTTAAGAACTTTTATTTGTTTGGCCTATCTACCGAGTTTAAACAATATCCTACTTGTCTTGTGATTTTCACTTCTTAATTTTTTTCGCGTTAAACATCAGCAGCAATTTAAAGATAAAAAAGTATTTGTGAAAAACAATTAGGTGCGATTTGAGAATGCTGATAATTTTTGCCTAGTTTGATAATATTTCTTTTCAAGCTTGAGAAAATGTACTTAAAATGATGTAAAAGGTAAGCTTTGACGTAAATTTAAGTCCGCTCCTCGCGAAGGAAAGCGAATAGATTCTCAAATGGTCTTTTGAAATTTATCAAGTTTTTAAAGAAATATTTTTGCAATTACACGTGAATAATTCCCACGAAAATTCATATCAACTACTCTAGGAAGTCGGTCATTAAAAAGTGACAGTTTGAACTTGAGAGAATAAATTCATATCTTCTCATAACAGAAATTATGCATCTGAAAATCATTTGCTCGCTTTGTAAGTTGCGATTCACAAACTCGATGAGCTCACAAAAAAATTGACACTGGCAGCAACACATACTTGAGGTTGAAACAAGCTTTGGGAACCTGCCCAAAGTCCGCTCGTCATTTTGAGACTTCGGTCAGAGAGAGGGTTTGGGACGTAGGTAACAATTTGTCCTAAAGATATAAAAAATACCAAAATGACCAAAATATTTTTTGAAAGCTGTGTGCTCAAAAAAATTTAGAAAAATCACACAACCAATTCTAATTCTAATTTAAATTAAAATTTCGCTTATCTTCACATTATAGAGATGATCATGATAGCATATGTTTGACCACAATGGTTCACTCTACCATTTCCATTAAATTTTTTAAAAAGCTCTTCCCGTTACAACCATTTACACAGCATTTATTTTCATCAATATGACTTTTGGTTGTAGTCGGTAGTGGTTAATGAAACGTGTTATCACGCTCACCTATATAATAGACTCATTTTGACAAGGCTTCTTATGTGAAAATAAGCGAAATTGAGAGAGTAATTTATTGGATTTTGATTAATTCAACTTCATTAATCGTTTGAAAGAGTTTCAAATGAGAATAGCTCAAGAATGGCGCTTATGAATTTTTTAGAACTTTGGCCTATATCTCGAACAAAAGTAAGTTTTCGATGCTTAATAACTTCAAAAATGGCTTTTTGGGTTAATTTATCCTTAATAAGCTCCATTTTGGTCAATTTTAAAGGCGTCCACTATCGTCACTTCGATTAAAGGGAAGGTTTCAGATTTCTGTTTCAGCATACAAATTTGCAACATGAAAATCTGGTCCATTCCGTTCTCTAGTACATTCAAAGGATGGAAAAACTTAAAATGTGTTTAGTGAAAATTGGTTTTATTAAAAATTTCGGTTGTTAAAATACTGATTCAAAATTTTAATGAAATTCAACGAATCAGCTTTTGAACAATCAAAATTCTTCTTTAAAAACTGAGCGGATATTTAAGAATGGAAATCTCAGCGACAATGTGTGACGATAAGTGCACATTAAAAATTTTAGTTGTTAATTAGAGATATGCAACACAAACTTCCTAGCAAGTTGGATCTAAAGATTAGAAGTCGCAATTCGAAAGTTTTAGATAAGAACCGGATTTGTGTTCCGATTTTGTAATTGGTGAAAAAAATTACACTAAGCTTCTAGTCCCAAAGGCCTTTCATGTTATAAAAAACAAGTAATAAATAAGCAATAAAGTAATAAAAATATCTGCTTTCAAGAACTTCAAAGTTTAGGTTTTGTTTAATTATCAGCTCTTTATTTCTTTAGAACATCAGGATTCATCCTCATAATCATTCATTTCTTGAATACTTCAATTCAAAAGCTAGGTTAGGTTGGGAATAAAAATATAAAAAACTAAGTTATTGAATAAATAAAAAATATAAAAATAAAAGAAAGCAGTTTTATTGTTTTGAGCCGAACATATCGATTTTACTAAATTTCAATCTTGACACTTGTTGAAAATTTTTCGAGCGTTTAATTTTTTTGTTAGCAATTAAAAGTTATTATTTTCATATGAAACGTGACTTTGGCCTCCACTTTCCTCTTAATTTCAAATGGTTGAGCTTATCAATCCTTTTTTTATTTTTGCATAAAGTATGTCGACCCCTAATTTCGTGTAAAATAAAAAAACTTTTGAATGGACTCAAAATTGCTATTAAGCTTAAGCTAAAGATTAGAAGTCTCGACTCAAAATCATGAATTGGAAAGCAATTCGTTTTCTGATTTTAGAATGTTTCACTTTAACATTCGTTCAGCAAGAATTCAAAATTTTTTGTTAGGTTGATGCATTTGTTGTAGTTCGAAAGCAAGATGAAAAATCATTTAAACTATTTCTGGTTTTAAGAGGTTCTTCTTTAATATTTTAATCTCTTTTTTGCAAAATTTTTTTGAAATTACATCAAAATAAAATTTGTCTTTGAACTCGCTTCGCAGTTTTACTTCAAAACATGCTAAAAGTGGTGATAAGTAGAGTTAAAAGAAATTTGAACTACGAAACATATTTGACACATTTTTATGTAAAATAACCATTTAAAAAGCAAAGCTCATGATGTAAAAAATTGAGGTTTAAATCAAAATAAAGCCAAGATTAAGCGAGGACCCTGAAAAATGTGGCGCAAAATTCTTTTACCGAGTGTTCAATACAGTTAAGGGGAACTTTAAAACAATCGATTTTTACATGGAAAGGATGAAATTTTCAAAACATAATGAACATGTGGTGTTGAAACTATTTTCAAAGTCATTAAATACATAAACAAATGGCGTTGTTTATACAAAGTAACGCAAAATGGTTCAATGAATTTTTCAGTTTACTAGTTTTTTTGAATTTATCATTGGTTATATTAATTTATACATTTTTTAAAATTTTTATCGACTCAGCTTCTTAGTCATCAATATGTTAAATAGATAAGATTAAAAAATTCAACTTAAGTCAACTAAGATTTGATGGAAATTAAAATTTTAACAAAACAGAATGAAGAAATTTTCTTATAACCATAAAAAAAGTGCTGCTGAATTTTAAAATATATTCGTATCAGAGAGCGCCTTATTAAATTAATTAAAAGTCTAGTAAATTCGTGAAATTTCTCGGTAACTATGCGATTGAAAACAATTCAATTTATCTCAAATCAAAATTATAAAGATAACTTAACCTAATCATCTTCGAACGATGGTGAAATTAAGCAATTTGATTTTAAAAAAAAATTATTTTGAAACACATAAATTAGCACATAAATTTCACTTTTTTAAGCATATATCACATCATGTATTTTGGTCAATTTTGAGCACATAAATTCCTGTCTTTATACATTACACTACGATGCTGACCTTGTTACGGCTAGAATTTAGATTTTATAAATGCTCAACGGATTTTCAGGTCGAGACGAACATCTTTTTTTATTAAATACAAAATGCGTTTTAAAGAATAAAAAACATTTATTAACTCCAGTCGGAAACAGAAAGCTAGTTTAGATATCGATATTTGATTCGAAGAAGTGAGACACTTGTCGAGCTCTTTGAGAGCCAAAGAAGAGTGAAATTACAAACGAACGAAAGTAAGCAAAATAATCACAATAAACATCATTATGAACACTTTTTTTTTGCTATCCCATTGGCGCAAGCCTACTTGGTCATCTTTTGTTGTGTTTAAAGTGCGAAGATTTACGCGCGTAAATGTTCATACAATGAGTGTAACAGATATTCGCTTGCGCTTTGGCAGGAACGCCACAATACACAGAATTATATTATGCAAAATATAAAAAATGATGCCTGGCTAACCTTTTGTAATTTCTGCTGTTTTGCTTCAAGAAGCTTTGAAAAGTTGAGAATACGCTGAGAGGTTCCAGGATGGGATGAGTTTCTTCGTTGACCATAGTAATACACGGCGGTAACTGAGGATAATACACATTTTATTCAAGTGCTCTTAAATTTTCACTACAATCTGACTATTAATTAGTGACACTTACACTTAGCCTTCATCTATTTAATGCCACGAAATTGTCTATTAAAACTGACTACGTAGTCGCAGGTTATACCGCTTATCCTCTCCTGAATCATCCTGCTTATCCTTATCTCTCTGATTATGCATTTTATAAATACCCACACAATTATTCTCTACTCAAGTGACCATTACCATCTTAGTAATTTGATTACTTAGAAACATTTAGTAAAAAACAAAAACTGGTTTCAAACAAAGCGTCATTATCTAAGTGAAATCACTTTAGAAAAATTTTCGGTCTAATGGACGCCTCTATATGAACTAGCAAGATGACAAAAAAAAATTAAAATTCGAGCATTTAGAAATGCCCGCACGCATTTTAATGTTGCCATCATTTTTCTCTCAAAGAGAAAACATAAAAAAGTTGGTTAGACTATAGTTTGTGCTTGGTATTCTAAAAACCTTCACTTTGTAAGGTTAACGATTCGAGCGTAACATTTGAATAAAATTTGTCATTATTTTATAAAAAGTGAAAAAGTTTGTCTTGTTAATGTTTGCGCAACTCGCACTTTTTTCATCAGCTTTGACGAATTAAAGCATCGCTTCTAACTTCCTTTCACTTGCGCAGATATTATAATTTATAAACAATTAAATGTGAAATGTCAGCTTAAATGAGGAGGGAATAAAACTGAGAACAAACTTGATTAAAACTATTTAATTTTCGGTTTATTTTAAGAAGCATCTTGATAGCGAAAGTACGAATGTTTTAAAATCGATCGAAAATAAAGTTAATCAAATTAATGTTATAAAGTGCTATGCAAAAAAAGGCGCCCATATGATGTTGCCATCTACAATTTCTCGCTGCTAGTATTGAGGAATTTGCAAATGACAAGAGCAGATAGGAACTTTTTTTGTACAACGCTGTATTTTAACAAAAAATCTGCACTTTCAATCTCTGTTCACGAGTTCGCTTTTGTTTCGCCTACTCTAATTAAAAGTGAAATGCGTTTAACAAAAAATTCCTCGCTCGATTTATTAATTTATATAATCGATTAAATAATACACAAAGTTAATTAAATTATTAAATTATAAGTTAATTGAGTTATTAAAGTTAAATTGAGTCAAATAGAAAATTAAAGATTATACTCCCGCAGACACCGAATTAAAAAAAATTTGCTACTTAATTTGATTTACTTTTAATAAATATTTTTAAAAATAAAACTTTACACAACAAAACTCTTTTTCAACGCAAAAAATAAGACGCAAATGAAAGGTTGAGGAAGGATTTGTCAAACTTAATTTACTCTCAATTGAACGCAAAACGAGAGTAGGCGCAATAATAGAAAAGCCAATTTGCGTCGTTTTCGTTCGCGCAAAGTGGGCGCAACGAGTAGACGCTCCCCGAACAAAAGATTGGCTTTGAAATTTGAATAAATTTGAAAAGTGGACAAGAAATGAATTCTCGCAATGATTTCTCGTCGGACGACGATTTCGACACCGGCACCGCTTCGGTTTGTACCGCTCGCTGCTCGCTTTGCTCTCTACTCACTCGCTTCTTGTTTGCTTTTTGACAGACGCGCCATTCATTGCGTGAAGTTTGCGCCTCTCTCAGCAAAGAAACAATCGACACAATCGACGACGATTCGTTGTTTAAAATAATGACCGAAGAATTGCGAATGAATATCGGACCCGTTGTGAACAGCACTCGCAAATTCTACAAACAATTACTTTTGAAACGAGTACAAGAAATGAACCATTCTTACGAAAATCGCAATGGTTTCAGTGAGGACCGCTTTGGTGAGAGCACCGAAGAAGAAGATGAAAACGAAGAAAACAAGGAAGTCGATAACGAAAGCATTGAAGTCAAAGAAGAAGATTTCGATGGAATAGATGAAGAAGATATTGTGGAAGATGATGTTGGTGAAGTTTACGAGCAAAGAAGACCGATCGAGTCAACAATTGTCAAGCCTAGAATTCTCGAGCCTCAACTATTTCAAAGACCGAAAGTGAAATTTACACCACCAAGATTTGATTTGTCAAGAAGCAACTATCACATGCCATCGCCCTCTAAAGCTGGTCAAAAATCGAACGAATCATCAAAATTTTTAAGAAATTCTCTAATTATCGGGTTAACTGCTGTTTTTATTGCACTCCTTACTTGCTACTTGTATCAAAATATCTAATTCTTAAAAACTTTTTAACGTTTGAACCTCATTAAGTTTGAAAACGATTAAACATTGATTAGGTGTAGGTAAAACGCTGATTGCATTTTCAATTTTTTTTTTCAACCTTTCTAAATTTCATTTGTATAAATCGTTTTCCCAAATTATCGCTGTATCATAAGATTAACAATCGTTTAATTTGCTTTATAAGTAAAGCTCAAACGAAATTCACAAGTAAAAGTTAGAAAATTTTTAACTTTCAAACAATTTTTTTATCTGCGACGACAATAAATGATAAAAAGTTTGCTCAGCTAACTCTTTCTTTTTTTGCTATGATAAGGTAAATTTGGCTTTAGCACATTTTGTTTATTAGAAGTAATTGAGAAATAATATAAAAGTGAAAGCATAAAAGGGGAATGATTTATTTCCAAGTGAATAGAGTGTAATTCTGTGGGCAGGAAAAAATTACTTTCATGCACATTTATTTTCATTATCAGGAAGCCAATTTTTTTTGTCTATTGTAGTCTATTCATTTAAAATAAAGCAAAAATATAGTAAAATCTCTTCTTTTTACTTGAACAAAGTGAGAAATGTGTTTTACACAAAATGAAACTGATTAAATCAAACGATCGGAATTCAATTCCAATTTTTTAATTTTGAAGTAAGTGAATTTCGTATGTATAAGCTGTAAGATTATTTCTTTTTTTGACTCAAATATTAGCTTTTTGACGAAATATTATTAAAATGCAAATTTGTATGACAAATACGAAGATTGGAGTGAAAAACTGCATGGCATGTATGAAATATCAAGAAAAGTGTGATTAAAATTTTTCATCTTTCAAAATATTTTCAGATTTTGATTGCGAAGCGAAATAATAGGACGCACTTTATTGCGAAGGAAATATTTTCGAAAATGATCGAGATATGCTTGAAAAATTTAGTAAAAGCAACAAAATATCATCATTAATCGACTGTCTTTACTGCAACTTTTTCGTGGCCCCGAAGCATATATACTAGCGTAACAAGCGTCAAAACAATTAAAATTTCTTTAAAACAAAATCACATAATTCACATATTTTGTTTAGTTGCGCATATAAATCACATAGATCGTGTTAAGCGTCGCATTTTAAAGAAAAATCAAGAAAAGGTAGCATACTTACATCATATGATTTTATTTCGCAAATACAATTTCGGAAAAAAATGCTTGTCCCGCGTCGATCGGTCAATTTTGATCAAGATTCGCGACACAATTCAAACGCATTTAAAGTAAGATTCAGCGCGCTTATCAATTTCAACGCAGTTATCGATTTTGTTTAAATAAACAGGTTTCAATACTCAGCGTATATTCGAATGAAAGTGAGTGAGTCAAAGTAGTTTCATTGTTAATCATGCGACGATTTCATTTCAGACGACTCAAAACTGCTTTATGTTATTATGTTGATGTAAGATGATAACATCGAAAGTTTTTAGCTTCTTGTAAGAAGCGATTATTATAAAAGTGACGAACCAAAAAAGTTTTAAGTTTCATTTTTAATAACATATGCGCTGTAATTTTAATTAACAAGTATAAACGCTTCATTTTCAATAAATATAGGAGTAAATAAGGAAGGCTAGTTGGCAGGCATCGAGGGTTTATGTCCGTCCGCCCATATTCTGCCAAATTCAAAATATTATTTATTTTTAAAAATTTCAAACAAAAAAGAAAAGAATAGCAATCGTTGCCGACAATTTAAGGAAAATAGATGAAGTGCAAATATTGGTAATTTTTCTTTTGTTTTCTAAGCGGTTTCTGGGCTTTCCAAAAGACAAAAACTTGGAATACCACAGAAACCTCGAAATGAATTGAGTTAAAAAATTTTTTGCTGCAGACCTACGCAACGACTCTCCGCCCTCCATACATTTTGTGTGATTCCGCCAGTTTTTCCCGCATGCGCAAAAATTTTATGCCCATGCCAATGCCCCGGGCAGTGTTAACTAGCCATCCCTAGGAGAAAATAATTTTAAAATCGTTAAATTTAAATTTAGAACAAACTTTTGAAGAAATGGTTCATGTTTAAACAAATTCAAAGCATCAATATTCTCTCTTGTTTATTTTTTCCGCGTTTCTAAATTTTGTTTCGTACATTATGCGCCATTTACTGTATATCCTCGGATTATATGCCATGGCACTAAACATCGATAGGAGAACGATTGTTAAATAAATTAAAAACTTTCTGCCACAGGCAACCTATTCCATAGAAAATAAAGCTTGCCTTGTTGAGGTAAAACAACATGTCAGAATCTCACATTAAGTGCCATCGCATGTAATCTGTGGCTATAATAGAAACAATAAAAGTTTGAAATAGTTCTATTGCCTCCCTTCAAATAAATGATCGTATTTCACACATGATTGATAATTCAAAGATTCATAGCTTGTGAAGTTTGTTTATTTTCTTAATTCATGTTAAAAATTTTTGCTAATTTTCAGAAAAACGCGTTTAAATAATAAACACAAAATTGAGGTTTTTTCCTTTAGAGCTGACGAATGAATTATCAATAAACTATTGATACTTCAAAAATGAATTTTAGTGAAGAAAAATTTTAAAGCAAAATCAAAAAATGCTCCACACAAAAAAGCAGCTTCGTTAAGCAGTATCGATCATTTCAAGTGTATAATTGCAGGTGTATTCGTTATTATTTTTACACTCGAATTGATTTGTAAAGAAAAAAATGAACTCGTTGTGTAAGAAAATGTGAGAAGCGAGAAAAAAACTTGTAAAATCGCGAATTTTTCAGCGAAAACTCATTTAAATTCTTCCGTTTAACGAAAGCTATTAAAAAGACGAAAATAAGAAGCAAAAAAAGTATGCAATATGTCATCGAAGCGAGAAGAAAACTTTTCTTCTTCTTCTCGATAAATATGGCAAACGACACTCTGTTTCTACTTTGATGCGTTTTTTTAACAACGGCTTTTCTTTTCGCCATATTCAAGCGAATGCAGCATCGAGTAATTGCCTGACCCTAAAACCACTTTAACCAACTCTTTCTCTTCTTCTTCTTACTCATTTCACGCTTTCAATTGTCAAAAACGAAAACAGAGAGAAATGAGTGAAGAAAAAGCATAACGACGATACGCTTTGAATGCGATTTAACTCTTCTCTTGTTACTTACCTCGTTCGCATTCTCTCATAGCGATCACTAAATTCTCACTCCACCATTGATCGTGAATGCACACAAAACAAAACGATCACATGACGATTAAACGATTTTAATTTTCAACTTACGCTCAATTAACATGATGTCATTTCAACCTTTATTCCGCTTCTTTTAACTATCATTTTATCGTTACATGCAAATTAGCGCAGCGTTTAAACGAAGCCGCTGCTGCAATAAAAAAAAAATGCTGCGAGATGTTTTCTCTTGCAATTACGATGACATTATTGAAAAATTAATAATCAAGTTATGCAAGTACACTTTAAGCGTAGATCAGCGATGTTTGTACGGATAATGACTTTTACTCGAGAACAAATATTTATAAAGATTTTTCTCTCGGTTAAATTAATCATTTTTAATGACATCAACTCGATAGCGAAGGTAATTATCATACTAAACTTTTTCATATATTAAAATTTGAAAAAACATTTTTTCGACCAAATTAAAAATGCATTCAGTGAACGCAATTTAATGTTGAACACAAAGTGTTGAACATACCTTCATTCCTCTGGAAACTCAATTTCAAATTCCATTTCAATTTTTTTTAAATCATACTAAACAGATTAATTAAGTTATTGAACAAAGAAATTGCAAACAACTTGTTCTCCTTTCTTCATTATAAATTTAAATCGAAATACAAAAAACTCAAGAAAAAGTGATTAATCGCTAGGATGAATGACCCACATAATGCATTCGACAGCTAATGCTTTTATCATATGCATTTCGAGAAAAAAAAACTCTTTATCTTCTCTTCTCGTTTTACAAGCGAGTTTCTTTCAATTTATAAATCATCTTTGAGCTCGGACTATCATTCAAAAAATAGTTAACATTTGACTACCGAAGCATGTCGCAATTATCGGCGAAAAGGATTTTCACTCATTCACATATTTCAAAATTTATTTTTTAATTTTCAAACTTAAGCAACTCATTTTAACAGCGGGTAAACATTTAAAAAAAAAAATGTTAACATTCAAATTGAAGATGGCATATTTCAACAGCTATTTAACATTTTAAAAATTTCAATTTAAAATGTTAAAATGTGTGTGTGTGTAACAATGATCGCCTTACTTTAACGTCGAGTAATTTGAGAAAATATGCTCTTAAGGCTAATAACGAGCGAAAATGTCGATTTTCTATAATTAAGCGTTCAAATGTAGTAAAAAAAAAGGAAAATTAAATATTAAAAAAAGCATTACAAAAACGTTATCAACTTGTTATCTATTCATCAAAATTATTTTCGTCAAACGTATCATTTTACACTAAATCGACGGTGTTATTATTTGAAGGAACAACTTGCTCTCATTTCCGAAATTCAATATCATAAAAAAAAATTGTAGACTGAAAAGAGTAGATCTGTTTAGCAGCGATGTGGCAATCGAAATGAAAAAAAAATTGAGAAAAGGTCAACAGCCGTCTCCAAAATAGGCCCACAGCGATCTTATTTTATAGCTTTGCATTAGTTGGCATTTAAAAAGCAACTCACACAGCGCATAGTTTATGTGCAATTTAGGCTGATGCATTTTTCGGTGACAATTATGGCCGCAGAATTATGCGCTTTAAGATCGGACATTCGCGATGGAAATACACAACAACAAACTCTGTGATCTATTCTCTCTGAGTCGAACATTTAAATTTCTCATTGAATTTTATTCTCTCATTCTAATTTATTCATTTTCGCGCTGCTTCTCTAAAAACAGAACAAATTTTGAAAACAAAAAAATTTGTGTCAAAAACTTTTTTTGCTATCACTTTGCTTCTTTTTTCTTCAAATTCAATTTAAAGGTTAAAAATATTTCTGAAGTTAATAATAAATAAATAAATAAATAAGTTCATTCAGTACAAACAAACATTGAGAACTGCTGCAGCGTGTTGCTTAAAATTTCAATGAAAACAATTTTTTTGCATTGTTTTCATTTTTTGTAATCGTAATAAATTAAACACACGATTGAGTAAATAGTTTCGGTCACAATGCACACTTTATTTTGGTTAAATATTCATAAAGCATTTCTGGCAAAACGCTGTAAAAATTTATTCGCATTTAACTATAAATATTAAAACGTGAAATTGAGTGACAATCACTTACAAGCACTGAGATTTCGTTTAACGATGTTTAACGTTTTGTTTGCATTTCACTTCTTATTTCTTACAAGCTTCAAATCGCACGAATTCATTCTTTTATCTCTGTTTTTATTTTCATTCAAACGATTTCAATTTTCACCTCGAGCTTCTTCGTGAATTCGTTTGAATATTGTTTTGGCTTTTTTTCGCTTTTGAAAAGAGTTAATCGTCAGCGTGTGAAGCTACTTTTGGCTTTTCTTCGCTGCGATCGAGAGAATGAAGCGATCTCATCGTTCGAGAAAGAGAAGAGATCAAATCGAGAACTTTCTTCTTTTCAATTGTGTTCGAGAATAGTAACAAAAATAAATGCAGAACAACAATGTCAATAGTTTGAAATACATGCGAAAAACTTTTTTTGTTCACACGCTTTAAACTTGCACACCGCGCTCGTCGATTGATTTCTGGCTTCTCTTTCGTCGGTCTCGAAACAAAAAAATGAAAATTTTTGCGCAAAAAAGTGATTTATTGAAGACAAAAAAGTGAAATGATATACAATTGCAGTTTGCAGTTAAATTATTTGTAACAAAGCTGACACTTTATTAAACCCGTAGCATTGCAATGTGAACATCGAAGCGTTATCGAATCGGTGGTGAAATGGTGAATAAAAGATTTCTTCGAACCGTGACATATTGAACACGGAATAAATTTCGCGTTTCCGCAGCAAACGCATGTTTTAAATAATGTTGAAGACAATGAAGACGATACCTGTGTACAATGGAATAAAAATCGTTTTTGTCAGCGATTGAATTCAAAATTCAAGTTCAGCTCTTGTTGAGAGCGACAATTAAGTGCGAACCTTAAAGTCGATTAACAAATGGCTTAATTTTCCGCATTCGTTTAATCGCTCAATGGTCTCGACATCCTTTTTGATGAGATGTAAAAAAAAGTTCGCATAAAAAACGAATAAGAAACAAATTTGATGAAAGCGCAAAGAGAAAAGCAAACAAACCCCAAAAAATTTGCCGTTCACGAACAAAGAAGGTACGACTATTCGCTTGCATCGTTCCGCGAGTTCGCTTCTAAATTCGGAGTTTACGTACACGTCTCGCTCGTCGAAACGAATTAAATTTTGGTAAAGTATCGCTCTTCGAGTAAAAACAAGCGTAAGAAACGATGATTTTTTGCGAGACAAAACTTACTTCAATTTTCGACAATTTTCGTACGTGGCCCGAATGACGCCCATCGATGTAGTGTAGAGAACACACGTGTTCACTTCTTCTTTCTCATAATTTCTCACTTTAATCGCATCCTTAAAAGAAAGCGATCAATGAATTGAGCACGACCATGTGAAGAAGCGACATTTGCAATAAGCAGAATAAAACGAACCTGCTTAGTGATAATGTTGTAATAGGATGTGATGCTTTGTCGCACGCAGTGTCTGTAGCCGCGAACGCTACCAGTCGGTCCTTTAATTGTCAAACTATGACTTAAACTATTTTGTTCGGAGAAGCCTTCGTCTTCGGACTCGATTGACACTTTTTCGTGATGTACGCTGTTATCGCGTGAATTACCGTTTATGTGGATAACGGTGACCATTACGCTAACAGTAGTTGCTAAAACTGATGAAACCGAACGACTACGTGTTTTAGACCACGACCACTCTGCTCGAAATCTTCCGCATTTCTGAAGCGATTCTTACTAGCGGGCGAACAGTTTAACCCTAAGCGGCATGTCGTTGAACCAATCCATAACCTCAACGCAGACTGCTCGAGTTGGAGCTGAGAAACCAGTTCTAATGCAGCCCCCGATCAGCGTCAACCAATTGGCAAGCAGTCGTCAATTGCAATTGTCGTTTTCAATCGCGAGGCAAATATTTGCCGAAAATCAATCGCTTCTCGGTTCTGTGCGCGTGAAATAGTTCGTGAAATAGTTTTTTTCGAAAAGGTTTCTATTAAGGTTTCGCGACTGAAGAAATGAAACGCTTTTTCTCGCTTCTTCATTCACTTATTTCGCTTTTTATCCGAGTGCAGGACAAAAACAAAATTCATCATTCTTTTTGCTTACGATCCGGACTTTCATACTAGCAAGAATTTGGGTCACATTTCAAGAAATATAGCATTTTTAATTTATTTCATCGCGGTCGCAATCATAATCGTCGTTATCTTCTTTAATTGACTACATTTTTAAATTAAATATTTGTAAAGAAAGGAAAGGCTGTAAATTGGGAATTGATCGGTGTTTTAGGAGAAGCGCAGACCGGAGCCCAAAAATCTTCTGAATGCAGATGAGTTCTATTCAATGTAGGCTCAGATGTAGATCGATGGACTTTTGGCAGCGACCTTGATAATGATTCAAGTGACGCCAGGATCTGTCTAAACAATGGTCTCTCTTCTCTATTAAACAAAATACAATCTTCAATCAAGCGGATCATTGCTTTAGGTGTTTCTTTCCGACATTTACTTAAATCGGGCCGAAGTATACCTCTTCCGACCATGAATAGAATCTAGAAAATTTTATTTTGTCATTTTGATTTCATTTCTTGAAATGCTCACTTGATCTTTATTATTTATAAGATTGTATGGTAATTGTTGAGTAACCAATTCAAACATAACGATTCCGAAAGCGTAAACGTCGGACTGAAATGAATATGGATTTGGATCTTTCATTCGAATCACTTCGGGCGCCATCCATAGAATGGACCCAGTGGGCTGATTGAATTGCTGCGAGCCATTCCAACGAGTTTTTACAGTTGCAAGTCCAAAATCTCCTATTTTCACAGTTAAATCTTCGTGCAAAAATATATCTAAAAAAAGATGGAGAATATAAAAACGCAGCATTATAAGAGATAACTTTACTATTAGATTTCAAATCACGATGAATAATCTTTTTTGCGTGAAGATAATCCATTCCCTGCGCAGTTTGTCTTGAAATGTCAGTTAGTTGAAACATGTCAAACTTAGTTTCGAGAACATGTAAATGCTTATACAAAGAGGAGCCTTCACACCATTGAGTTACAATGATTAGTTGAGGTTTTGAAACACAGCCCATAAAAAGTAAGATATTAACGTGGCGAGTTTTTCTTAAAACTGCGACTTCATTTTTGAATGCTTGTAATTGTGCAGGTGTTGGATTTGTAACATTTAATTTTTTTAATGCGACAGGCCCGTGCCAATGTCCGCGAAACACTGTTCCAAAAGATCCGCTACCTATACGCGGTCCTGTTAGAATTTCATCAGCCGATATTTCCCAGTCTTCCATTGAAACACATGAGTTGTTATTTTTAGTCGATATCACCATTTTTTTAGCAGAGCTTTCATCGGCTGACCGAGCTCTCGGCCTCCATTGTTGCCCATCATGGCACCCTTGCCGGGTGTTGGTAGGAGAGCCTCCTGCACTCTGTGTCCTAGTAGGGCTCGTCGTTGTCTCACTGTTATTTGTATTCAAACTACTGTAACCTGTTTAAAAATGTAAATGATAAATCAGCAGGACATAAAAAGGGAAAAATATGAAAACTTCGTTAAATAAAAAATTATAATAAACATGTTTTCAAGTTCATGAAATAAAGAACCATAAAAGTTAACAATTCGAGATTAAAATGTGAGGATGTTAAGGATCAACTAATACTAATTTCAATTTAAATAATTAATTAAATTAATTACCTGATGATGATGATAAAGGTTGGAGTCGATTTACAAAATCTTCCAAAAAATGTGAATTATGGCTGATTAAATTATAAGAAACATTCGGAGCTGAAGTTGATCTTTCTCTTTGTCCAAGAGAAGATGTGGGTTGCGGAATCTTCTTGCTTCCATGAGCTGAAGAATGTCCTCTCACTATTTGATTAGTTGTCTGCAAATATTCAGACATTGATGATGAAGATGATGCGGGATGAGATGGATTGAAGTAAGGTCCAGTTGCGGTATTTTTCAAATAAAGGGGATCATTCAAAGCTAATAGATGCGAATAATAATTTGATTCAACAGTCATTGGGTGACATAAAGAAGGAACGGCGTTTGCACATCTTTGATGAAAGCGAAATCCGCAAGTTTGACATCGAAATCCGTGAAACAGTAAACGATGACAGCATTCGCAGAATGCTAATGTAAAGAATGTTTTGCGGACCTTTTTTGAGAGGAAATATGTATAAAATTATAAATAATGCAATCGAATTTACTTACGAAGTTATGTGATATTGAAGTACTGATTGGAAATCTTTCTCTAGTTTCGACCACGATTTCTTGTCCTTCTAATGAAGAGATTTCTTGATCCCATTCAATTTTACGTCTAGGATTTGATGTATAAACTTCACACATTTCAGGAGTCAACTTTCGCCTTCGCATTGCTTTTGAAAGTGCTTCTTTAACTGATTGCCCGGCTTTAACCGGAACTGTAGATCTTTGCTGATTAGGTAAATATGCTCTAACCACTGATTTAAAGGGCGATTTCGGCGTAGAAGGTACTTGTTGCGAACTGTTACTTGAAGAGGCGCTATTATTTATCTGTCCTGAAGCAACGGTCGGCACACCGCCATTCGCCCAGTAATAATCGGGGGCTTCTTGATCTAAAGGAGAGTCTTGACCACACTCACTATCATCGTAATTAAGCAGTTCGAGCAGCCTTTGTTCTTTGTTTTGAAAGTCGTTTAACTTAGAAGTAAGATCTTCGTATTCGATCACATACATCGAAGGAGGGTGCTGATATTCTGCGAAACGTGCGTTCAATTGTTCCAAGTTTTCTTTTGTCAAACTGATCATCATTTGAATATTACGCAACTGAAAAGAGAGTGAAATTTAAAATGCGATTTCTTCAGCAAATGGCTTGTTTACCCGCTTCAAAAGTAATTGTTTGTAGAATTTGCGAGTGCTGTTCACAACGGGTCCGATATTCATTCGCAATTCTTCGGTCATTATTCTAAACAACGAATCGTCGTCGATTGTGTCGATTGTCTCTTTGCTGAGAGAGGCGCAATCTTCACGCAACGATTGGTGCGTCTGTCGAAAGCAAACAGAGAGTGAGTGAGCGGAGAGCGAAACGAGAGGCGAGCGGTACAAACCGAAGCGGTGTCGGCGTCGAAATCGTCGTCCGACGAAAAATCATTGCGAGAATTCATTTCTTGTTCACTTTTCAAAACTGTTCAAATTTCAAAGCCACTCTTCTATTCGGGGAGCGTCTGCTCGTTGCGCCCGTTTCTTTTTTTGTGAATAAAAGTGATGCGAAACGAAATCATTTTCGTGCCATTTTTGAATGAGTGCATTTACAGAGAGGGGCTGCTGAGTGACACCAGCGTCTTCTCATCACTTAGCAGTTAACAATTAAGTTTGATATTTGGTTTTTGGTTTTTGATTTACTCATTCAAAATTCAAATACTTCTCCGCTCTTTTCATACAATTTATAGTATGGGCCCAACATTGTTCGAGCAGAAAGGGCCCTATTCAAGTGCAGTAATCGTAGCTAAAAACACTTCAGTCGTGAAACACGATTTTAAATTATTTTTGAAAATCAAACGCGACTATTTTGACACTTTTCCGATCTCTTTTCATCTTTAACTACTTTCAAATCGAAACAATGTCATTGTATCCTATGTGCTATAGCCAGCTACTTCTTTTTAAATATTATTTACGAAGATTTGTAGATGGCAATAGCATATAGGCGCTTTTTTCTGTCCAACATTGTACATCGTAGTGACCAGCGAAACCTTTGGGCTGTGAAACCTACTCATTTAAGTATAATTATGGTCGAGAAACACGATTATTTAAATTTGCATGCTCTAGTTCATGGACAAAACTTATTTTTTTCGTTCTTCTTAACCCTTCAAAACCTTTCAAAGTTTCATTCAGAGAGAATTTGCAAAGTTTTTTGGTCAAATTGTGAATTTTCTTGTGTGTGTGGTAATTTCAGAAATCTCGTCGCAAGAACCTAAAAAATATTTTATCAAATTAAAAGCAAATTTACTATGGATGATAAGCTATTCTAATAAAAAATTTTTAGAATTAATTTTTGTTTAAAATCTTTTTCAAAACAAAGTAAACAATATTAAAATAATTAAACAGGATTTTCAGGGTGATTTAAGGTTCAAAACTCAAAATAAAAATAAAAATATGACAATTCTAATCGAAATGCGTTCAGCGAACGACTTAAAAATTTTAAAGTTTTTGTTGTAGAAAGCGTCGAACGGAAAGTAAACTGAGATCGCAGCAAATTTTTAAGCCCACACAAAGGTTAGAAACGGTTTTATTCACAATTGGTCTTTAGCACAAATTAGGCTTAGGTTAGTCTGCTTTACGAGTGCACAATGTTAAAGTTTTACAAAGGCTTATATGGTTATAAATATCTAATCTTTATAAACGAAAAATAGATAATGCAATTGTTTTAACTGTGCGACATTTGTCGCCACAAAAGCAACGCATTCCGAGGCATTTCGAGACTTGCTAGCTAAAATTATAAAAAACTAGCTAGAACTTCGTGCTTGTATTACAACTGCATAGTTGTTACAGTGCTTGAAACATGCATAAACATGCATCGATTTAATTACAACTTTTTCACTCTTAAGCGAACGAGCTTTATGGCTGCATTAATCAAGCTGCCGAAGTCATCGGGCAAAAAAAAAACAGGAGCCTTACTCCAGTTTTACCCTATTCATGAAAATCAGATTTATATTTATTCACTTATTTAACAATAACATTGTTTTCCCTTCTTCAAGCCACGTGGCATGCCGACTTTTATTTCCTTAACTGTATAAAGCATAGAATTGCTAAGCTAGTCATTGGTGATTGGTTGATTTAGAGGGTTGTATTGGAGCGAAAACTAGTTCATTTCCCTGAATCTGAGAAAATCTTTTATCGCTTACTGTATCGATGTCACAAACTCGATGAACAGCGACAAATGTGAGAAAAAAGCTCAATTTTCGGATTAAAGAGATAATTTTGAGAGATTATTTTGAACTGCTTTTGTCTTCAGAAAAAAAAATTAGTCAAAAAAATTAGCCAGCACGAAGGGATAAATGATTTTCTTGTTGCATTTACATTGAGTTTGTGAAATAATTCACTTTTGGGCTTTAAAATAAGTCGAGTGTAATAAAAATAAAAAAAAGTTATCCGTTCTTTTGTTATAATAATCAATAATCACGAGCTTTAGATCGAGAATGGTTAATTTGTTTAGAAGGAAATCAAAGCAAAATGCTAACATACCTCATACATAATATTTGTTATACATTCCTTGTGTGTCGTGTTACGAGTCTTTAGCTCGTTCGTTTTCTTCATTGGTTCGCGCGTTGAATTTAGCTCCTTTGATTTATAAAAGATGAAAAGAAAACTATAGAGAAGAAAAGATTAGTTCTCATTACAATCACCATCCAATAGTCGTCTTATTAAGATATGATTTTGACAGTTTTTATCATACAACCTTCTTATGGACAAAATATGGACAAAAGAGTAACGTCGTTTTATTATAATAAAAAATGAAAATTCAAAATCTTTAATGCGACGCATAAATAGTTTTTTCGAATGAAAAAATGTTAACTTTTTTTGCTTTACAAAATGATAGAAATTTTCCTTTTACGAATGAAATCAACAAGGACTCAATGAGCATCCATAAATTGAACGTCAGACAAGAGAAAAATGGCTCCTTGTGGTAATGGACGTGGTTGAGGTGAGAGGACAGTTGCCATTTGTCTTTCGGTGTCAATAGCAGTCACGCAAACGAAACCCTGTACATTGTTTTCGATTGCATCAGCAGGGGTTGTCGAAAAGCTGACTGAAAGAATATGGTGGAGTAGCGTCAAACTCGGCATAAGCGGAACTAATTTCGTCTGGTTATCGTCCGCTTTCATGCCTAGCGGTAAACATGAATCGGGAATTGAAGGAGCGCCGATCTTGTAAACTTTTAATTGTGAAAATGGAATCTCAAATGAGTGAGGATAAAATTGAGTTGCACCTGCTGAAGACTTTATAGAAGCGCCGTAAAAATATTCACGTATTCTTGCGCTTCTGGCTTCGCGTCTGAATTCTGGAGAGCGAACGACAACACCACCAGATTTTGGAGTGAATATGATTTTGATAAAACTCGGCAAATCACGAGCTAACTCATTATAAAGTCTTTCTTGGTCCAAAACCAAAATGACATCAACTTCAAATTCTTTCGCAGCATGCAGCAAACTTTTGTAGCCCCCACCAGTAACCCAACCACATGTGTTAATGACTGCACCCGAATGTTTGACTTTGCTGTCTGCTTCATTTTTTATAGAAACAACTTGGGCTAAGCGCGTAATAAGCTTATTGTATAACGATAAATTGGAACTCGGAGTTATAGATCCGAAATGCAAAACAAAAGGTGCTGCCTGTGAGAAGCCTTCTTCAACATCAGCCGGTCTTTCGATTACAGTACAACCGACAGTTCCTGGAATGCCAATGTTGCCCTGACCAACATCAAAGTCCACATACATTGGGTTTCTTCCTCTTCTCACCGCATAATTCAACAATATGCGACATAATGTAGTTTTGCCGACGTCAGTCGGACCGCAGACCATGACGGAAGGCCCTCTGATATCTTCAGTGGCAGACTTGTCGCGCATATTTTCGAGACAAGCGTGTATATTGATGTAGAAATTCATCGGTGTTTCTTTTGCGACATAAGCAACTTCGGTGTCGCCGTACAAATCGATATTACAACCATGCCATGTGAAGATGCCGACTTTCGCTCCGCCGTCGAATGAGTATCGCTTTCCTTTCATCAATTCGGTGCCAAACATTTCTGCTAGACCGGAGCGCAATTCTAATTGAACCTGCAATCGATCAAAGAGTTCATTGAGTGGAATCGAACGCAAAAATAATGCTGAAACATTGGTTGACGCAATCAGCAGCGAATTACCCGTTCGTTTGCTTCCACTTCGAATCGCAATTCTTGATCAGCCTCCAATCGGAATTCTTTTAAATTCTCGTCGTGATGTAAGCCGTTTCCGTGCGCGTCATTCTCATTTCTCGCCTCCATTTTTGAATTAAAAATCAAAGTCGAAATGAAAATTGTTTTTTACGAAACGTGAAAGTGATAAACGCACGTCTTCCAACTGTTTGTTTACGCGGTTTCCAAGACAACGCCTTCTGATCGGCGCGCGGTCACATTTTGCACTTTCGTGAAAGCGACAAAAACGCGAAACAAAAACGAAAACAAAACAAACTGAACGTTATTTTCTCTTTGTTTGATTAGAAAAATTGAGATTTAAGCAGAAAACCGATCAGAAGCCGAAAACTAGCGAAACGCAAATTCACGCTGCATTCAAAGTTTAACGGTTAAAATAGTGGACAGCGTTTGACACCCGATTGTTTGCGCGGGTTTACAATCGAAACAAAAGAGGCGAAAATTTAAAAATGTGAAAAGTTTTGGAAAGTGGCGATTCTTTCGAAAAAGAAAAAATTGAAAATTATAGTGAAAAATGAAACGAAGTCGAAATTGGCGCGCAAATATAGCGCGGCTGAACAGAAGCGCCGAGTGCGGCGCGCGGCAATATCCTCTTCCGTTGCGGACACGAGTCGTGAATAAACTGAACGATGGGTGAGTTTCACTTTTTCGCACCATTCGCGACTAAATCTCAAACAAATGCGTTTTGAAACGATTGATTATTGACTGTCTTAATGTTGTCCGCTTTCAGGTAAACCCAAAGGATTACGAACCGCGCGAAAACACCGTAACCACAGACGCGAACAGCGATGGCATGATAAAGACTTCAAAAAGGCTCATTTGGGGACGCGATGGAAAGCGAATCCGTTCGCAGGCGCATCACACGCCAAAGGCATTGTTTTGGAAAAGGTTGGAGTGGAGGCAAAACAACCGAATTCCGCTATTCGTAAATGTGTGAGAGTACAGTTGATCAAAAACGGCAAAAAAATCACCGCTTTCGTACCGCGCGACGGTTGCTTGAATTACATCGAAGAAAATGACGAGGTGCTTGTCGCCGGTTTCGGTCGTAAAGGTCACGCCGTCGGTGATATTCCCGGAGTCCGATTTAAAGTTGTAAAAGTGGCGAACGTTTCATTATTAGCGTTATATAAGGAAAAGAAAGAAAGACCGCGGTCATAAATTTCATAGCACGCTGTATTTGGACCATGCTAAAGTTAATAAATTGAAAGCCAGTAACGAGTCGCTTTGCCTTTTTATTGAGCAAATGTAGAAATGTGGCCTTTTATTTGAAATGTGAGTAAAATATAATTTGAAAAGCTTAAAAAAGGTGTGAAGAGATTAAAAGTCATCGGGTATGTAGTTGGGATGAACTACGAGAATAGAATTTTCATCTGTCACCTCATCCGTATCCATAGCGGTGGAAGGTTTTAAAGGAATCAGGATATGGTCGGTTTTAACCAAACGATCAATAACTTTATCGCACAATATCTTTGTTTTAATAAGATCTGCTTCCGTTTCTATGTCTGAACACTGCTCTAAATACCATTCAGTCAATTGCGAACGCGTGATTCCCTCACTTTCACCTTCTTCTTCTTCACGTCGTAAATGAATCACAAACATGTTTGCCATTGATTTATATTTATCGTATGACAATTTAAGGCTCTTAGGAAGTTGAGAGTCTGGTTGCGAAGGTTCAGAAGGAATTGAAGCTTCGCTTTTAGCATCGATTTCGTCTTCAGCCAAAGTAATATCTGGCTGCTCAATTTTTACAATCGATTTGGTTAACAAGCGAGCAGCTTCTTTCACATGGCTCACTTTCACGTAATCGCTGCAGTAGAGCCTTGCCAACGCTTCCGATAAACGAATTAGCGATTCTAACTGTCTTACAGTTATACGCCACGACTGTTTGTTTGAACCAGCAAAACCACCTCCCAAAGCTCCTCCGTTTATTCTCAGTTGTTTGTAAGTTTCCACAAATTCCTTTTCTGCTTCTGCTGAAATCTTCGGCTTAAATTGTCGAGCAAATCTTATGAACTTTTTTACGTCATCCAGACTGTATCGAACTTGGTCAGCTTCTCTTGCATCAATATCCGCATCAGTATGCATTTCAACTATGCGACGAGCGATCGCATAATCAATTATTTCATTACATTCGTCTAGCAAAACGAAAAATAGGTCGAATCGAGACATGATGGGCAATGAAAGTGATAAATTGTTACGCAGCGATTTTGTCTTGTCGTAGTGTCCTCCAATAGGATTTGCTGCTGCTAAAATAGAAGTACGAGCATTTAAAGTAGCTTTCACACCGGCTTTCGTTATGCTTATTGTTTGCTGTTCCATCGCTTCGTGAATTGCGACTTGATCTTTAATGTCCATTTTATCAAACTCATCAATACAGCAAATACCTCGATCAGCAAGCATCAAAGCACCGGCTTCGATGACAAATCCGCCATCATCATCTCGAACTACAGCTGCGGTAAGACCAGATGCTGTGGATGCTTTTCCACTGGTATAAATGGCTCTTGTAGGAGCAAAGTCGGTAATAATCTTAAGAAATTGACTTTTTGCTGTACTTGGATCACCGACTATGCAGACATTTATATCGCCTCTTAAACTCGTGCCTTCTTCCGTGATTTTCGGAACTCCACCAAAAAGTTGTAATAAAATTCCTCGTTTAATTTCTTCGTTGCCATAAATTGATGGAAAAATACTTTTAATTAAGTTGTCATAAAGACTTTTGTCTTTCGTCATTGCGTTGATTCTTTGCAAATCGTCATCTTTAAACATACTCAAATCTTTAAGCGTGCCGTCATTGTCAGTGCTGCTTTCCATTTCTTCCATTTGTGCAGGAAGCGTTGAACCTTCACGAATACAACAATTGGCCAGAAAGGCAATTTTGTGGGTCATTTCTCGGACCCCTAAAGATTTAAGCCCTGCGACACCATCGCCAGCATTAGCACCAGTATCTGAGCGCACTAAACCAGCCTGACCAGTGACCAATTGGGCTACGTCAGGGACAACAATCAATGTTCCGACAAAATCGCAGCGATCTCCTGCTTGAACACATTCAACTTGATCTGCTCCTCGGATGATAATGTCAAGACTTCGCGGCATACAACCGCGCGGCAATTCAGACTGTATTTCTTGAATTCGTAGCTTTTGAAAATCAACGAAACGCGATTTATGCAAAATTAATTTGAAACGTGTTCGGTTGCCGCATGAAGAGTTGGTGCAAATGCTCGGTTGAGTAAATTTGAATTGCTGTTCAACGTCTGCGACCTCCGTGCCGCAATCCATGCATTCGAATGTCCCGCTGATCAACTCCGGGTGCACAGTGTGAGTGCGAACAATTTGACCCGTAATCCTAATTAAAGTGCCAATTTTTGTCGCGCTCAATTCGCGAATTTTAAGCCTCGTCGGCACCTGATAGAAGCCAACGTAAAAGTCTTTCTTTTTGATTAAATTTAAAACAAGATTTGCGCTCAACTCTTCACTGTTATCTCTATTTTTTAACGTGTCGTCTTGAATAAAGGAGGGAATGCTTCGACAAAGAAATGGATACAAGCGATAAAAGTCTTCGACGATAAGAGTAGCCAAATTCTGGTCGAATTTTTGCACATCTTCGAATGAAATAAACAGAGTGTTACGTTCTGGCTTTACCAAATCTAAAACCATTTTTCTGTACTTTGAATCGACACTGTCGACAGACATGTCGATATCGGTGTATTCGCAGAGAAAGTCTTTAAACAATTTTTGGCACTTTTCGGCTAAAACATCTTTCACTTTCACGGTTTGTCCCACTCGTATATCGGAGACATCCATCGTTCGCTTTTCGCCTCTTCAAACGCTGCGTTTAAAACTTTTTGAAAGCGATTTAAAGTTTAAAAAACACAAAACGCGTCGATTTCGACTTCGCTTTGCGAACACAAAAGTAGAGTTTTGCGCGCCAAAGTCGGGGCTGTTTTCTGAATTGCGCTCGTTTTCGCTCCGATGGAGCGTTCGAGCGTCGAAAACAGAGTACAGTTCGAATAAAAAAAACGAGCTACTTTTAGGTTAGCGACACGTGCGAATAGCATTGCTACACCAGAAGGCAAAAAATTTACTTTGGGAGATTCTTAGGCTAAGACATTAATGCTTTTTACCCAAATCAACCAATCACTCGAATATAAAAATAAATTAATTCGCCGTCTGATGTATTTCGACTTGCATTGTTTACTGCTGAACAAACAAATGCTTCTGCGAGGCAGGTGATCATTTTGCTTTTATATTTATAATATTAAAGACATGTGTTCAGTTGATATAGACGGGGAAATAGATATTTGAGCGTGTTGAGCTTAAAAAGTAAAGAATCACAACGACGATTTGTGAAATGAAGCTGTAGATTTAAAACAAACACATGACAATTTTTACATGATTCTCAATTCATTATTAAAACCTGATACGCAGCTTAATCGGATTGAACGATTGCTTGATGAATGAGTTTCTTCGAAGATTCCTTGGAGAAATCGAATTAGCCATTAGCTCATTTCACGATAACTTATTTAAAAAACAAAATAATTTTAGTTTTAAAATTTGAGGGGGAAATAAATTTACATGTAAAAGTGATGTAATATATATTTATACTATAAATCCATTTCTGGATTTTAAGGCACAAACTTTTTGCGAGAAGCCTTTAACTACAATAAAAGACGATTTGATAGTGATAACAATTTAGTCAATTAAAAACATTCGTCTGAATATTAGGAAAGCAATCGCAGCTGTTAAAACAATTATACAATATGTGGATTTACGAGTTCCTGAAGATTGCACTTGCATTTCATTTTCAGCTGAAGTTGATGAACTTTTTGAACTGATTGCACTTGCATTTCTCTGCGGAATGCTTCGCGCTGTGGAGGAATGCGTGATTTTTGGTAAATTTCTCTGTCTTGAAGTGGTTTCAGGAGGGTTATCATTACTTGGTATCGATGAAACCCTGGCTTCTAATGAGGACTTAGTTTCTGTTGCCTTTTTAACCGAGTTTCCTTCAGAATCGCTTCCCTTTAAAAGTAATTACATGCATTAAATAAGCACAATCAATTAGAGTTGTCCGTGGGTTCAGGAATTAATAGAGTATATGCTTGAAAAAAGTGGAAGAGTCAGGTCAGAGTCAGGGTTAAGGGAATACCTTTAAAATGTAAATAAAAAAAAGGTTAAAATTTTTATTCAAAGGGCGAACACAGATAAAAATTTATCTTTTAGCAAAATTATCATTTTTACAGGTTTTTAAAAACAAACAAAAAATCGTTTTTCGCTAAAATTTGGAATTTTTATTTAAGATTCGATTCTTTAAGGTTCGAGTAAATGTGTTAATGGAAGCAATCTTTATCAAGTCTTTGGGTGTTAATAAATTTAACTAGTTGAACGAATCGCTATCAGAATGCTATTTAGTAGATGTTTTTCTGTCAAGAAAAATTATGGATATAATGTCATGGTACGGATACAGGTTCAGAGTCAGGCTATAAGATCAGAGTCAGGCTAGATCCTGGCACAATGGTTTTCATTTCGCGTCAGGGTAGGAAAGGGTCAGGATTGATAAAAACTAAGACAACTAAATAATCAATAAATACCTTGAAACAGATTTGTTTGGCCAATTCCTTTGCTTCTTTATTCGCTTCGGATTCTTCTTCTGACAAAGAATTCGCACTTTTTTCCTTTAATAAATTTTTTATCAAACCACAACTTGGACACTGCCAAGAGTGCGATTTTAATGCTAACGCTCGTCGTTCTTCAGCGGAATAATTGAGTGATCCTATCGCACCTAAACTTTCAGTAGGCATAAATCCAATGATTGCAAGAAGGGCAGTTCGAATTGACCAAGAAGGCTGCCATGATTCTGGGTGATGCCCAGATATACTTAAACAGATCTTTTTGTTTATCTCAAATCGGCCATTTGGCGTAAGAATTATAATACTCGGGGGTTTCATCGGGTATTCAGTAGGCAGAATGATTCGGCCGTGATAGAATCCCTCTTCGAACTCGGAATCAGAAGGACCTTTGACGGTGAAATGCCATTCGAATAGATTGTCCTGTGAACGCATGTTATTTTGAAGACGAAAAAAGAGCAAATGAGAGGGTTACCTCCAAAGGTTGAGCGAAGTATTCTTCGGTGGCTTCTTTCAATTCTTGAGCCTCTTTCATCAGACGTTTGACGGCTGAATCGAAAAAGAGAGAAGAGAGTTCAATTAGAGTTAAGGCGAACAGTGCGCTTCCAATTGAAAACAAGTGATCGATCGCAAACCTGGAGAACGCATATTGTAAGAAGACGCCATCGCGCCGATCGCTATTCGTATTCCGATTGTTGCGTTTCACTAATTTTGATGCGTTTTCGTTTTTTTCTCGACTCAATGTTTGCGATTTCGTCTTCTTTAATGACGCTTCAATCTGAGGGACCGTGAAGAAGTTTCGGCGCGAGATTCGCTATTGTTGGCAATTAGGCAGCATACTGCCGTAAAAAACGAGCCACTTTTGTGGGCAGAAATGAGTGCAAAGCATTGAATTTGCCTGAACTAAGACCACTTTGGTCATATATCTAATAAAAAACACCTAGTTATGCATATATCACTAGATATAAAAGCTGCAATTCTTCACAAGCAGAATTTTTTCAATCGAAATCCAACAAAAACTTTGACTAGCACTATGGATCATCATTCACTTTAAATTTCTGTCTGTGATAAAATTTGATTTCACAAATAAATCCAAGTTTTAACAAAATTTTCTGTTTTAATGTAATGTTGTTGTTAAGCAAATCGCTTTAATGCAAAAATTTTTGAAATAAAAAGAGCGAAAAATTGAATGGTAATCAGAATCAAAAAATACATTTAAAATCGAAGATATAAACGAAAAAAGAACAGCGCCGCCTTATATTATTTTTGATAGTGTTAAATTCATTGTAATTGACTGTTTATGATTAAAACGAATTTTTAAAGAAATCAATCGATGATATTTGACGTGTCATTGCAATCAAAAAATTTTACCACGTACTGCTCCCCACAAAAAAAGTATATATTGCAGTGAAGCAAATATACACAGTATATTCGAAGTTGTATATTTTTTGTGTCGGGAGTAATACATACTTTTTGTGATAAGATAATTTCCCCAAAAATAACATCAGGTGCGAAGATTGAAATGATGTTATTTTGTGGCGGTGTTTTTATACAGAACTCTTCGGTAATATAAAAAAGAAAAAAATGCAAACTGCTAAAATGAGTATGAGAAGAGCGTTGAGAATAGCAAAAATTGAATAAGGAGAATGCGTTGATAGCGATGCTGCATTCTTTTATAGGTTGATCTCCTCTTACTGTTGCTGTGCGAAATTTTACGACTGACTAGATATGAATAGATTACATGAATGACCGATTTCAGCAACTGTGAGCAGTCAAAGAGATGCTGAAAAAGATGATCACATTTTTAGAAAAATACAAATTAATTTATTTCTTTTTTTTGAGAAACAATCGCTGCCGCATCAATCAACGGATACTTTTTAAAACTTTGAATTGAAAATGAAATGAAGATTTTTATAAAAGTTGAAATGCAGCGATCTGAAAAGTTTCGTCAACAATATAAATTTTTAACATGATTTTGCCTCACATCATCTTGCCCGATAAAAGAGTTGATATTTTCACCATTTGTATTCATGTTTTACTTCTCCGTTCGTTTTCTATCTAAAGTAAATGCTCGAAATGATGCCACTCAAAATATTAATGAGATCTAAGTCGAGAAAGAGAAAGAGAGAGAGAGAGAGAGAGAAAGGAAAAGAATACAAATCGAGAGTATGAGATTGTATTTACTTACATGAAGATGTGTGGCTGGCGAAATTGCGCTTTACTTTCGCGTCGCTTTTAGTGTGATCCGCAATATCTTCGACTGTTTGAAAGTGCAATTAAAGAACTTTTAGATAAAATGTTTCAAAACTCACGAGTATTGTTTTTAAACTGATAAAACGCTTGAAAGCCTGTACCGTCGAAGCGATCGTTGGATTTGAATGTAATGCGAAAAAATTCGCCGTCCGACGTGATCTGCTTCGGTCTCTTCACTCCGCATTGACGCTGCATTTTTCTATCGACTGTTTTGTAGTTTGAAAACTCAACATAATCACTCGCTGATTCAGCTGTGCATCTGAATATGAAAAGCAATGCGATAAATTCAGCGTCGCCGGTAGTTATCTTACGGAGGTACTCCTTCCACGTCGAAATGAGGAAAAGTGATGTAAACCTTTTCATTTTTCTGTCCGTAAAAGAAGTAATGACATTCAGTATCTCGCGGATAAAGTCCAGGCCAATTCGGACTCGTAATTGTACCATTTGGATGCGTGTTGCTGTTGTACACAAAAGCGCAAACTACAGGAAAATCAATTTTTCTGATTCGCTTTTTATCTCCAATATTTTTTGTTGGATTGAACGTTATTTTCTTCTCATGTTTTCAATTTCAAGCACAATTCATACAAAGTTTTCTATAGTATAGATAAAGTTACCTCCACGTTTTTGATCCTGAATTCCATTTTGGATTCCAAAGTCTGAAATAATTTTTAAAAATAAAAAATGTGAGTTGGTTGCTTCATTAAAATATTTGGTGAAGTTTATTAAAAAAAAGAAAAAATTGAAAATACCTTTGACAAATTTGTATATGGCACGAAATCCTTTAGCTCTATGATTTTTGCCATCTAGACTTTTAAACTCAGCCGTCAACGATGGACCGTTTGACATAATTTGTAGTGGAATTTGATTTCCACAGTAATTATCGATTCGTTCTTTGTTACCGTTTATTGTCACGAAGACCATCACTGTATCGCTTTCTTCACATCTACACAAAAAAAAACATTTGTTTGGGTGATAAAAATTAAAATTTAGCTGCTGAATGCGACAAAGAATTAATTAATTTAAATAAAGCGCATCATAATCAAAAATGAAGTAATTTTAACAATTTCGAGCTTCAAAATGTTGTGTATGACAGCTCATCTTTATGAAATCGCAAGGAAACTCTCGCGTTTAAACAAAAATATTTCAATTGCTTTCCTTAAAATTTGACTGTTTTGGAGTTTAAAAGGCAAAGTGGCGATACTAATTTTTCGCAAGCCAAAATTTATATCAATCGACCTGCTTTAACATTACACTTTTATATGTAACAAAAAATCATTTTCTTCTGTTTGTTTTTAGTTGAGATTTTAAAAATTAAATTTTTTACCATAATCAATTATGTTTCAGCCATTCAAGCGCATTACACCTATGTATCAATCACCATGAGTAAAATACTCGAGAAAAATATTCAAGAGTATACTCCTTGTTAGTATAGACTTTCTAACAAGGGAAGTTATTTACTTGATAAATTGAAATCAGTTTGAAAGCTATACAATCTGATGGCATCTAATGAATGTTAAATTAAATGAAGCATATGCATTCTCATATTCGCACATTCATAATACGCATTCAACAATGAAGATAAAATATAAAAATTGACTCAATAAATATTTCAATGGGCGAAATGAAATTTTGATTGGTTGTATCTCGAGAAAATCAAATAGTTGGCATCTAATATTGCAAATTCATTTAATTTAACATTCATTAGATGCCATCAAATTGTATAGTTTCAAAATGATTTCAACTTAAGTAAATAACTTCGCCTGTAAGTTTAATATCAATCATAGGGGACGATTAAAGTTTTAGACTGTTTAGAATTGTGTCAAGAGTTTAAATTTTTGGAATTAATGTTTCAAGTGTATTATCAGCAAAAAAAAAATTCAATTTGCCAAATTGATCTTGAAAAAATCATAAGAAAAATAATAATTTTGGATTTCCTACTTATAAGATTAATTAATAAAGAGACAAAAAGAATAATAAATACACAACACATGAGCGCTCATAGAAGCTCTAGATGGTCGGGGTAAAGAACCATTTTTGAACTTTTCTAATGCTAAATTAAATTAAGTTTACATTATTAAGCAAAACTCAATACAAAGTAGAAGGTGAGATGCGCTTTAAATGAACCGTTTGCTCATAATATGGAAAAAATGGACACCAAAAATGAAAGTTTGTATATTTTGCAGCAAAAGTGCAAGTTTGCAATCGTGCCGTATGGAATGTACAGTTCTGGCAATGAAGTTTCTCTATTTAAAACTTGTCTATTTCAATATTAAATTCAAACAAAATTTTTTGTAAAACTTTTCTATGATCTCGAAGTTGAAAGAGAAAAACTAATGTTACTAAAGTAAATCTCTTTTTAAGCTTTATATTTGCATTCAACCTCTTATTTCGCTATTCATAAAATCAAATGAATTAAATCAATCGAGTTTTTGCACGTATGTTGAATGAAAAGTGCCAAATTTTTAATCTTTTACCACAAAATATGTTGTCGCTATGAGTTAAATTTACAATTATTAATCGTAAAAGCTGTTATTTTCATTATAACTCGAGTTGAATAAAATGAAAAAACAAATTTTTGGAATACTCGCTTTTAATAAAATCTTTTGAAGTGTGAAAATTTGAACAAAAGAGAAAACACAAATTACACGTTAGACCTCATTTGCTTACCCGACAACACTTTTCTCACACGCAATCGATTCTATTTTAAGATCAGTTAACAAAAATTCATCAACGTAAAGGTGTACAGCTGATTCAATTAAAAAGCTTTTCGACTTTTTTGCACTGCTTAAACAGCGAAAGCTGCATTAAACTTGCGTTGCAAGAAAGCCGAGTACCTGTAGTCAATTTTTTTTTTATTGAATTGACTTATTCACTTGTCACGTCACGGTACCTTGGAAATCTTGATAAAAACTTTGACTGCACCTTTCTATCCAAATAAATGCAATAAAATAAATAAAAAATTTAAGCCGTTCAGCTGTCTTTTTAATACGCAATTCGAATTTTCTGTGAAATTTCCATACGCTCATATGAATAAAATTAATTTTTGATTGTAACAGGTAGAATTTATCAAGATGTTTGTTATTCATTGCCAATTGTTAGACCTCTCTCAAATAAAATTAAGCAAATAATAGTTTGTTCTGCTTCAGTAAACCAAGAATCGGACATATTTTTATTAATTAATTTAATTTTTATTTTCGCGAAAATCACACAATAGGCACTTTATTTGAATTTCTAGCTGTAGTAGCTCTTGCTTTCTAAGCTATTACTCTTTACTTATCTCTCTTTTTCCCTTTACTAAGCTACTGTTGATATTCTCATTTCACTTTTCTCTTATGCTACACTCGCAGACTCTAGAAACTTGGTGATAAGTGGTTAATTGTGATTAAACTTCAAATTGGCTATTGAATTCAATTGTTTATATGTTAGGAAAATACCAAACTTCTATTTTCAGTGTCCACTTTTTCTCTTTTCATCGCAAAAAATTATATTTGAAAACATTTATACTCACTCTTTACTGGAAACATCTTCTGATGAAATGTAAAGATCGAAGTCGGTGAAAATTATCTGAACTCTTTCTTTACCGCTTCCGTTGAATTGATACACACAATTTGTATTCTTCGGATAAGGATCGGGATATTTTGGCGAAGTAAACGTTCCATTTTTTGATATATCGCTTGAAAAAACTTGGTTGCAGCTTTTTGCTGAAAAAGTAGAAAAAAAATGCACTTAAAATAGCGTCAAAACTGTAAAAGGCTTTACTTTGATCAATTTCAATTAAAAAGCTCTTTACTTTACGCTTTAAAGAAATAGCTTTCATTTATTGTTTTGCACTGTTTCAGTGCTCATTGAGTCAAAAGCTTCGTAACGCTTTCATAATTGCGAAAAGAACGTAAATAAATGATATTGTTCACGATCGCAGTTTCGAAGCTCAAAAAAATAACAAGAAAACAGTTAGGATATGAAAATTTTATCGCGATGACACTAATTTTCGCAGTTTCAGAATGAGAAATATTTGCAAATATTTCAAATATTTTTGAATCAATAATCACGACTCCATACATCTTTTAGAAGCTTAAAATTTTTTAAAAATGCATCATCATGCAATACAATTGCTTTCATTATTACAATCATAACTGCTTAAATTTAAAAATTTATAGCAAACAAAAAAGATTTATTTAACAATTAAAATGTGAACATTTTATCGGCTTATATTTGAACACTCTGTAAATTCTAGCGAATTATTTCAGCATTTTGAAATTAAAAATTTTACTTTTAGCAAAAACAAAAATATTTTGACTGAAACGCGTTTGAAAGCTTGTGCCATTTGCAGTTGAAAAATTATAAAAGAATTGAATTTAAATACACGTCGTAAATTGGAATATGAATAACAAAGTTTCACAAGAAGTTTCTTTGACATAGCGCATTTCATTCGCGAGATTATTCACAAAATCATATTTGTGCTGCTTTTGATTTTATTTGTAAATTCCTAAAGTAAACAACCGATCGTTTTGAAGCACTCAAAAACAGAAAAAGTTTTTGTTTTGACTGTAAGGCAAAAATTTCATTTTCATATATAAAAGTAATTTCTGTGTATTCGGAAAAGATAAAATTTACATTAAAATAATATTTTTGTTCATAAATTTTTGTTTTAATTAAAAAAATACGATGAAGCTACGAAACGAGTTTTTTTTATCAATTTTCTTAGTTTGCCTAAATTAAATTTGTTCTTTTTTTATGAATTTATTAATAAAAAAATTTATTAATCATAAAAGATGTTCTCAAAACCTCGACATGAGAATAATTTGAGAATTAATTTTATTGAGCTTAAGAGAGTTAATTGGTTGCTCAAAAAGAGGAAAAAGTATTTTGAGAGCTAATCAAATACAAAAAATTTCTTGCCTTTAAGATAATTAATTCCAATATGAAAAAAAACTGAATTCCAAAAAAAATTGTTTAACAAATGACTATGCTTATCTAAAACAACAGATTGATGAGCTCGATCATTTAAGATTTTTCGTTTCTTTTTTCATTTTAATGAGTTTCTCTCTTCAACGACTAAAGTTTTTTCGATCTTTTAGCGTTTGAATCGAGATACTCGATAGTTTAAAAACGATAAAAATTTAATGGAAGATCGATTTCTACAACTTTAAGTTTAAATACTTGAAAAAGAATAATTAGAAATTTAATATTGGCGAAAAAATAATCATAGGCGACAGTTTTATTTACTTTTTATTACAAATTCACACTTCGCTTTATTTTTGCATTACTTGTAATCTCAACGAATTAATTTTTACAAACTAAAAAATCTTCTCTGGCGAGCTCGAAAATAAATTGAAAATAATAAAGCTGATATAAATTTATAGAGTTGAAAGAAAAATATTGTTTAAAGCAGGCTCGAAAGAACAAAATTAAACTCAAACCAAACAGTTACAAAGAAGGTTTTAAGGGAAAATCATTAGAATAATTTATTAGCTAATCATATGTTTAACGTACTTTGTATACAGTGAAAGCTTTTATACGCAAACTAACCATCGACATTGAAAATGTTAATAAATTCGCTTAATGCGCATTTATCGCCGATAAACAGCGTTTATTCTTTTCTTTTTTGCATATATAAAGCCGTCTATGAATGCAAAATTTTCTTCAAATCTCAAATGTGCAATTCAAAAGATTGCTTTAAGAAGTTTAGTTCAAATCATTAAGTTGGAAAAATCTGAACGTGGGCAACGTAAGGAAAACACATTTTGAAGTTTATGCCATGAAACACAAACTTTGTTATCGTTATTATAAAAAGTCTTATAGAATAAGGCGTTAAAAGAAAATCAAAATTTGTACTTGCCTTGTTGAATAAGCGAAAGCGAAACACTCGAAGCCAGCAATGCAAATATCATTAAAGCTACTCCGATCATCGCTTTATTCTTACGAATATACAGATATCAATAGTGCAGCATTAACGAATGTCGAAATATGTAAACTGTTAAATGTAGAAGTTGGAACGGAAAGCTTTTGATAAGAGTTTTACTCTCGCTGAGATCAGACAACATCTAATGGCATAAATTTCGGAATCGTGCGCAACGCAAGCGTTTTCAGAAGAAGTGCTTATCTTTATGTGAACAGAAAATGTTAACAATTGAAATATTATAAGAAACTCGCAAACAGAGTGACATTTCTTGCCGTCATCACATATTCGCTTACTTATAATTCAGGATGCATTACCAAAAAAAAAAGAGAAGAACTAATGACATGAAACAGCCGCATAAAAAGTGATTTTTTGTATTTCGCTTTAATCTCTGCTTTTAAAAATATTTTTCAACATCAATATGCACAACAATTAATAATGTGACTGCAGTCAGAGTTATAAATGAATTATTCGAATAGAAAGAAAATGTTTGGAGCCAAATTGTAATAATCGCAATCTTCTGGTTTTTTAAAGCAATTTTTTGTTCTATCGCTTTTTTCGACGATTTTCAAAGTGAATTACCGCATCTCAAAAATAGTTTATCTTTCAGAGGCCGAAAACATTTATTCCAATTTAATTTTTTTTATTTTGTTAATTCATTTTGGCAGAGTTGCCATTTTAACTTAAAAGCCTTTTTTGGACTCGTTTCTCACAATGAAATTTTATAATTTGATTAAATTTTTCCGTGTTTCGATTTGTCACACTTAAACTAAAGTTTATTCGAGACATTCTGCCCTAATAAAAAAATATTTTTACAATTACTTTCTTCCTATTTCTTTGAATCTGAAAAGGAAGTAATAGAAAAGTTGCATCAAGATTTTCAAAGAGCTTTCTATTTACACAAAGGTTTTGCTAAGAATAAAAGCGATGCAAACAATTAAGCGTCGCGTTACAAATTTTTGTAAGTTAAGCTAACTTTTCGATATACAAAAGTTTTCGTTTTGAATCGCATTTTCACTCATGTCCAATAAAATCTTTTAGTCTAGTGCTTTGCAATGAAGCGTGTTTTGAGTGAGATGGAGAAAATTTTATTGGATATGAGTGTGTGTGCTATCAGAGGCAGAAAAAAGTGAATATGCAGTAAAGTATGCTTTGCGCTGTAAGAAATTTTTTCTGTCCCCAATAGTAAACTAATACTCTGATAGTTAATCACAGGATCAACAAAAACAATTTTTAGCTCTATTTTTATGATATAATGTGAAAGATTTTATTATATGATTCAAGATTTTAAAAAAATTATCTTTTATAAATATATTGAAAATGGACAGAAAATTTATAAAAATTTTTGATTATTTTATGGTTTGGAATTATTTTCCTCTCACTAAGAACTGCAAACGAGTTTAATTTTCAACAAGTCTAATAAGATAAATTTAAATTTTGAAAAAATTCATCAAAGTCTCGTTCTTTAAATAGCTTTCAAAGTCGAATACTTTTATCGCGGACACTCTGTAGCGAACACGAAATTCATAAATGAAATTCGTGATTTTACATTGAAAATTATGAAAATTTTTATTTTTAACGTAGAAGTGAAAAGGAAAAAAAATCAAAAAGAATAATCGAGATTCGATCTACTTACTCACAGTGGTCAAAGCCAATTTTACAAATCGGCTATTGAGTTCTCAAAGTAGAGGTAAGAACAATTTTATTTTTATTTTAGCTATCTAATCTTTGACCGAAAATA
>NCKU01000142.1:0-59663 GCA_003675995.1 Dinothrombium tinctorium
TTTTTCAATTTTCGCCTAAATCTAAATTATTCACGAAGTTTTAAACATAAATATTCTATTAAAAGCAATCTGACATTTTTACAAACATAATTGAATATTTGAAGCTTGTTGCTAATGTTTTATTGGTTTTGTTGTAAAATGCCTGTCTTAAACTTTGAGCCACTTTATAAGAGCTATTATTTAGCAATTTCTATTATCATTTTTTATAAGAGGTGTTTTTAATTAGCTTTTAGTACTCTTAACTCTTTCTGTATTTTCATAGACAATTGTGAAGAGATTCGGCAACTTTTGAATAGCGTTTCGTTTTTAAAATATAATTTTCTTGAAAAACTATTATTTCGTGTTTTTCGTGATACATTTGTAGGCCAAATTTGAGCTGAATATTCTATTCAATATACATTTCAACTATGATGTCAGCTTGTAAAAATTTCGTGGTTCCTGAAAAATAGCATCCATAACTATAAGTCTAGATGTATATTATAAATGTACTGAACTACAATTTTGTTGACAAAAATTTTCAATTTTTAAATTAGTAATTTATTAGAGCATCTCGGAGTATGAAATATGAAAACATAAAATTAGAAAATTAAATTTCTTTCGCTTATTTCTTTCAGTTTCCAGCTTTTGTATAATAATTAGCATTATAAGCAATTTTAGTCACACACTTCACTTATTTCAGCATTCGAAGATTTTTGTCGACTTTGAGCAGAATTATATTTTTACTCGTACAATTATGCAATAAAATTATAAATATGCAATTTCATATTTAATTTTTTTTTGTAAAATTTTCAAATTAATGGCAAATATTAAGATATGTAACGTATTGTACGAATTGCGAAATAAAATGAAAATAACAAATTTTCTCGACTTATTATACGTAATATCTTACTCAAGCTGTTTTCTTTTAATACATAAGTTTTACTTTTTCCTCTGTAAATCAATTAATTTAAAACTTTAACAGATTTTTAATTTCAAATGAAACATGGCAAAACGTTCGTAGCGTGTCCAACTTAAAGTTTTGATTCTTGAAATTTTCGCGATTAATTTTAAGTAAATAAAGTTTTGAGAGAGCGAATTGTTCAATGGTCCAATCTTGTGAAAGGAAAGTATTTTTACATTAAAAAAAAACAAAAAAAACATGAAGCAGAGTTAATTAAATCGTCAATGGTTAGTATTTCTTTCGTGAAATATGAGCAACTAATATTTATCAATATAAGCCCTAGTAATAACCGCAAATTATTGTGATTATATTATTGTATCTTTTATGAAAAAGAGGGCCAATCTTTGTAGCTGTATCTAAAAAACAAGAAAAAGAAAAAAGGAATTGATTGAAATTGAAACAAATTGAAATTTCCTTCAAAACAAAATGTTTGATATGTATAAAGAAATAAAATTTAAAGTAAAAAACTTTTTGAATTAAAGCTGTTAAATTGGACACAGTGTACAAAAAATGATAAACTTTAAAAGGAGTGTTCAATTAATGCTACAAAGTCAAATTATTGACAGCAAACGAGAGAAAAGAAGATACAAATTAAATTTAATTTGTTGAAATGACAATTTTATAACCTTTTTGTTTGGTTTAAATTACATGTGATGACAGGAGAAGAAAGTAGAAAAGCTTCTTCTTGTGACGCTTCTCGAAAGCGCTAGATTTTTAGATACACGCTTTATTTTAACGAATTTAAACTTTTAATCAAATATAAAAAACTCTCCCAAAATGGATGTGGTGTGGTTTTTCTTTGAAGATGATACACGTTTTGATGTCATTTTTCGTAAATGCGAAATAAAGAAAAATCTACTTTCATTAAATTAAGGCGTGTTCAGGATTTGTGATTTGACATTAACCATGTCAAACCTTCGTATAAACCATCTCCAGTGGTTGCGCACGAAGGCTGAACGTACCAATTTCTTTGCCTTAATCCAGTTACTGTCAAACCTAATTTATCTTGAATCTCTTGAGGTTTCATTGCTGTAATTGATAATACAATAAATTAACTGTTTGCTCTAAATGATACACAAAAGTAAAAATGATTAATGTTCATTGCAGCGAAGTTTAACGACAAAGATAAAAAACAATGAAGCCTTTTCATTACTACAAGAAAAAAAAACTATAACTACACTTACCGTCAGGTAGATCTTGTTTATTGGCAAATATTAATATAATCACTTCTCTCATTTCTCTATCATTCACTATTCTGTGTAACTCTTGCCTCGCCTCGTCGATTCTGTCTCTATCTGCGGAATCCACGACGAATATTAAAGCTTGTGTACCCGTGTAATAATGCCTCCACAGGGGTCTTATCTTGTCCTGCCCTCCAACATCCTAAAAGAGTACAAAATGGGAACACACCTTTTAAAAACATATGTAGTATGCAAATGCAATGAGTATGTATGAAAGAAAATAAATGATATCCGAGTCAATTTTAACAATAAACAAACAGTATATAAACAAAGGCAATGTTCAGGAAATAGCAAAGCTTAATTATTAAAAAAAAAGAGTTAACTCAATGTAACGAACGTTTTTGACAAAACGATATTACTTCAAATGGAAATACCGATAACGAAATACTGTTGAATGACACAAATTAAAGCGAAAATGGTAAACAACGTCAAGAGTTATGATAACCTTTTTGAGAGAGAAAGCAACAAATAGAATAGAAGTAAAACTGAATCATTCGTTTTCTTCTTATCACTAAAATGGAATTAAGTGTTAAAATAAAGCGAAAGGAGAAAAATGTGAAAAGTGGATTGAATGTACGATTAAAAGAGTTAAACAAGCAGTGAAATGAGAATATAGTGAATTGCCTTAAATTTGGTGTGTGAGAAAGAAAAAGAGAAAACATACCCAAACCGAGAATTTAACATTTTTGTATGTAACCGTTTCCACATTGAAACCGACGGTTGGAATGGTTGTAACCGATTGTCCCAATTTAAGTTTATATAAAATCGCTGAGAAATGAAGAAATAGAAAGTGTGAAATCGACGAGAAATGAAGAGCAGTATGTTGAAATGGAAGCGAAGAACAGCAAATGTCACTCACTGGTTTTGCCGGCAGCGTCGAGGCCCAACATTAGGATTCGCATCTCTTTGTTGCCAAATATTTTCGACAATAATTTTCCCATTCTTCGCGAACGAAGCTTCACTTCCGAAAGATTCAATTCGCGTTTTGTTCGTTCGCTTTTATCGCCGCTTTTCGATTTCAATTTTCAATTCTTTTCAAAATTTGAAATCAAAAATTCGCTTTGCTTTAGAAAACGTAAAGCAGACGCCGTGCAAATCGTCAAACAGCGCGCGTGCGCGCAGTCGACGCCGACTTCACTTTTCACTCGCCCAGTTTGCAACCAAAAGCGCGCTTTTTGAATCAACCTTTTAGCGTTCTTTTCTTTTTTGTCCAAATTGCGTTTTTCTCAGTTTCTAAACGACCGCTTTACTCTTTTCACAATTTCTTCTTTCTAATTTTAGGAGTGTTTCAAATCATGTTTCTGGTTTTGCACTTATTTTTAAAAAATTGCAAAAATAAAATGAAAAGCTGCAACAGCTGCAGCCGTTTATCGGCGGCTGAGCACGTGACTCTTCATAACACGCGTTTTGATTTTCGAATTAAATTTTTTTTCGCGTTTCTCATTTATTTTTAAGTTTCAAGTAATTTGTGTCTAATTTACAATTAAGTGCTAATTTAATCGAATGCAAAATGGCACTTTCGAGACTCGTGTCTAAAGCGTTTTCACCGAAATATTTATGGCTAACGAATTCAACGTTCGGAACGGGTGCGTTGCTTTTCGCCGATTTCTGTCAACAAAATATTGAGCATTATTCGCTTTTCAATACACTCAGCGGTCGAAAGCATGATTACCGACGATCGGGTAATAGAGTAATGTTTAATTAATCGCGAATTACCCGTCTTTTATCGAACACAGCAAGTATGGCAGTGTGTGGTTTGACTTTCGGCGCAACCGGTCATATTTGGTACAAAATACTGGACAAATATTTTCCTGGTCGTGCAAAAGGCACAATTATAAAGAAGTTGCTAGTCGAGCTTTGTCTGAGTCCAGCATTTTTTCTCGAATCATTCATTGTCATCGGTTTGTTGGAGGGCAAAAAGTTTAAGCAAACTTTAATTAATTTCAAAGACAATTTTCCTTTGATATTCGCCGTAAGTGTGGATTTTGATATCTTCTTACGTTTAATATTGTGTCGTGCTTTATCGTGATATTTCATTTTTATCAATTATCCTTAACGACTCAATTTTATGATTATTCATTGTATACTTTGTTTTTTTAGCTTTTATGCGTATTGCGTTCGTCACTACTATTATACAGCTTCACTCAAACTACAGAGTGAACAGAAAGTTTCGATTGGGATGTGCTTAAAAACGTCTTACAGCACAAAATGTCGAGTAAAGTTTGCTATAATTAGGTCATTTCGTGCATATTTCCGCCCAGTCGAAATTTTCTGTCCACTCTGTATAGTAAACGCCACAAAAGGTCCACTATTTGAGGATCAACACGTACAGAGTGGACAGAAAGTTTCGACGGGGCTGAAGTATGCGCGAAATGACGCAATAATAGTAAATGTTACGTGAAGTTTGCGCTGTATGACTTATTTCCATCCCAATCGAAACTCTCTGTCCACTCTGTATGCTTGATTACACTTCTTTCCCCGAAAATCAACCAATCGGATTAAATCGCGGACTTATTATGGCGTTTACTGTATTTTGCTATCTTATCAACAAAAATACACTGAAAAGCCGGTTTTAAATGGCAAAGATTGCAAATAAATATGAAATAAGCTAAATGGTTGTTGCAATGCTTTGCAATTTTCATAATCCTTTTATATCATGCAAAGAGGAAGATTAGGAGAATACAGAATGAGACGGAAGATTGAATGCGAGCAATTATAATTTTACAAATAACGAGTTTTATTCACGTTACAGATGCTTGAGTTTGATATATTGCAGATGTTTTATTTATTCATGTTTACGACTCAAATATTTTTTGTGATCATTTGAGTATTATTTCGAAAACGATTCGTGAAAAGCAGTGAAAGTCAGTTGCTTTCTTTTCATCGAAGCTTTAATTACAGTTTATGATAATCTATCGGAAATGAGAAATCAAGGCTCTGCCCAGTAACATACTTACTTCATGAATACAAGTGGATCAATAGTCAAACTTGATATTCACGTGAATATAAACGGATATAATGACATATATTTAAAATATGAACTACTTCCGTAAAGTTAGAGAAAAAGATTTAACGTTTTTATAATAATTTCAAAGATACAGATGGACTTATTTTTTCGCTTTTTCAAATCATGATTTTCACAATCAACGAAATTGTTTTCGTTTTTTATTGTTGATTTATATGAGTTGAAAACAATTTCGATAATAGCTAATTATATAACCGCAAAACTTTTAAATATTACCTTTAATAAAATAAAAAAAGTGAAGAAAAAGCATTGTTCTTGTAATCAATTGCTTAAATAGTTTTAAGCTTTTATTTACGCTTGAAATTGCAAAAACACTTTATTCTAAATCAACAAACACATACTGTCAATCAGAATGATACGCTCCAAATGAGCCGATTGATTGAAGAACCCTTACTGTTTACCTATTTTGAAGTGAGACCAATTTTTCGTTTGATGAAACAAACAATATTATTGATTATTGTTGTTTTACTCTCATTTTTTCTCTTCGCTTTGATACTCTCTCCTTTCTTTGAGCCATTTTCTTTCACTTCAATTGTGTGATTTATCTTCATTTTAATAGTTTAAAGGTGTTGTTTAAAAAAGCATAGAAAAAGGTTTTAATCACTTTTTTTGCGAGAGCTTATTAAGTTTATTGAGTTTGAGAACCTAAATACCTGAAAAGTGGCGTATCTGATTTTTTTTGTGCAAATAAGCGCGAACACATTCTATCAATGTAAACGAAAAAGGTCTTCACTAAAATGAAGCGGTTCTTTAATATTTACAGTAAACGCTAATTACAATCATTATTTCTACTTACAAATTAATTATTAATGTCGTTCACACAAGAAAAAGAAAAGTGATTGAATACCAACCAGTATGTGAAAAGAAAAATCTCCATTCACTTTTCATCTTCAGGTTAAATTCATTAATATTGGATTAATTTTTTAATTTTTTTCCTTTTTAACAAACTGCTTTCGCTGAAAATGATTTTTCTTATGTAAATTTATTTACCAGATCAATTAAATGAAAATAAGGTCACGGTATATTGAACGTCTTAAAAAAATCTCTAAGCTATATTTGTCTTGGATAATATTAGCAATAACTATTATAAAATATCAATTTCTTGTTTAAAAGCTAAATATTGACAAAAACTACTATTCTTTATATTTTTTTATTTGTTCATCTAAATTTTTACTTCCGATATTACGAGAAAGCAGAAAAAAGTTTTTTAAACTAACCACGAATATACTGATTATAATTAGTAATTACAAGACTAAGAATTTTAAAATAAAAAACGAGAGCATTTTTCAAACAAAGCAAGAATATTAAATTTCAGCTAATAACATAATAAATTTTTAAATGTTTAATTTTCTCAGGTTGATTGCTTTATCTGGATTCCACTTCAAGCGATTAATTTCTATTTTCTACCACCACAATTTCGTTTTCTATATGTTTCATCAATCACACTTGTTTACGACATATTTTTCTCGTTCGTTTTGCACAGAGTAAGTTAATATTAATTTTTTATTTTCCAATCATTACTAATAAATATTCAATTAATTAATCATCTTATTCTCAGGATGACTACAAAGTGGTTAAAGAAAAGTTGCAAAAGAGTGAATGATGTTAAATGCAGCTTAGTGAATATTGTAATTTAATTGTAATAACCAAAAAAATATTATAATTTTGCTTAGATTTTATCAATTTGTTAAAAAAGTTTCTTTCTTAAAATTAAAAAATGTAGCAAAAAATTTGCTTAATTTTTATTCGCTTGTTTCATTTTGTTTGATTATTATTCATCGTGAATCAATGGCACAACGACTGCCTTTAAACTAACAAATTAAAATTATGATTAAATAGTATTTAGTAACAGTCATATGATTTTAACCTATTTTACAAAATTTATTTTTCTTCGCTTTATAAAAAAGTGAACGTCGAATCTTCGCTTTTCATTGGCCATCTATTTGAGTGTTTCAAAAAATAACACTAACCATGATTAATGAACCGTTAAGTTAATTTAACTTTGCCTTTCTTAATGTTTTCGTGTGTTTAAAAAAAAATCTTAATAGTCTTCTTCGTAAGCGACACCACTGAAATCGCCCGCCGGTCTTAGCGGTTGATTATTGCCATATCTTGGCTTTGACAATGATTCTGACGAATCATAGTTGGATGATGAATAAGGGGAATAGGCCCGATACGATGATGGATACGTATTTCCACTCGATTTAGGATTACTAGCAATCGGCTTAAATGTATTTGATGATGAGTATCGTGTTGGCGTGTAATTTGGTGACGATTGTAATTTGTAATTTGGTTGTGAAGGGAAGCTCGACACTGGTTTAGGAGAAACACCATACGAAGCTGGAGCGGCAGCTGGATAAGAATTATATGATGTCGGTTTATTTATTGGAGCTGCCAATGATGCTGCATAACTATTATACGATTCCGGATAATTGGCTGGGGTCACTGGCCTTCTCTGTTCACTAGCTGGCTGTGCTCTATAACTTGGTGCAGTGTATGGCTGCGGGGCAGGTGCATGCTTCACCACAGTTGGTTTGTACACGTTAGGAGGAACTGGTGCTGGTTTCGGTTGGTAAGAAGAAAACGAAGGATAACTGCTGGTTTGTGGCTTCGGTTGCGGCCTGATTGGAGTTGATGGTATGTATTCATCTTCGTTGCTGTTATACGAATTATCGTATTCGTTGTATGGTCTGACCGGTGCGCTCGGTTTCGGAGCCGGTGCTTGCGGGCTCACTCCATATGTTTGCGTTTGTGGAAAACCGGACTGTAACGGTTCGCCTATAAATTGTTCAGGATAAAAGCGTTGGTGATATCTAATTGTATTGTTTGGCCCTTTTTGATCGAGTGGCTGTGAAAAAGCAGCGTTTAAAAAAGAACATTTGATTGCTTTATACCTTATAGAGAAAATCGTTCACTTGTGCACTGTATTTATCGGATTCAGAGCAAATATCCTGACTTGCTGGAACGCAGTTTAGATGAACTTGGTGAAACACCGTACCTTCGGGACACATCCACGAGTGTTTTGCTCCCCCTACGCAATAGTGAAACACTTCGCAATTGACACTGCTGTCTGCATAATAACCATCTTTCTTGTTCGAGCAACCGAACTTAGAAGTTTGCAGTAAAAGTTCCAATTTGCTCGGCTTTTGCTCTTCTTCCTCCTCCTCGGAGAGCTTTTTCGATTCAGGACCCGAGGATACGTCGGCGTACTGCAAATTAATCATTGAATTTCGATTACTCTCACTTCCTGATCGCTTCAATAATTGCTCAAATACAACTTTACATTTTGATTTGATGGCTTCGTGTACGGTTTCGGTGCCGGATTATATCCTGATGAGCGTGCATTACCTCGATATTGATCATTTGAGTATTGCGGTCTCGAATACGGTGTCGAATATGCATCGGCAAGTTGCGGTCTATACGTTTGTGCGGACGCTGTTTGCTGACGGGGTGTCGATACCGAGTAACCATTTAAATCTTCATACTGCGCTCTGCGTTCAGCAGCGGCTGTCTCTGGTGTATAATCACTTTGCGCTCGAGGACCCGGGAAGTAATACTTATCACCTATTTGCCTTTTTTCCTTTTTTTTTTTACAGAAAACACATAAATTAAGAAATGTGAGAGAAAAGCCGAAAAGCGTTACATACTCTATGCTCTGAATTGGCAGTGGCAATGCAAAGCATTGCGCTCACGGCGATTACTTTGATCAAGAAACACTTCATCTTTCGCTAAAAAACTGTCGCCGTTAAAAATACTTTTTTCGGCGAGCAAAAAAGAAAATAGCAATCAATATAAAATTAGTGAAATGGTGACACGAAGTTTTTTTTGGGTGTGAAACTAAATGCAAAACTAATTGCGGCAGTTTATTTTACGCAACACGAAAATGCGATTTTTGTCCATTGTATAAGAGTTTATATGCGCTCGCTTCGCGCAATTATTCCTGTTAAACGATTGCACGCTTTTGAATCTTAATACACTTAAAAGTCAGGAATCAGATCGGAAACGCGCACAACACTTTCACCAGTTCGCAATGGCCAGTATTGAAAAAAACTCGCTATTGTTTACATTTACTTTCTATTTTTTCTGGGTTAATATCAGTCTTCGCTCGCTTTTAATCATGAATTTTATTTCTCGTTAAACTTTCGCTTTAATTATTGTTATATCTAATATTAATTCTGGCAAAATTTTTCTTTTAATTTGAAAAATTTTTAATTCTACTAAAATGAAAGCAAATTTTTATTTTAAATTATTTTTCCTCGCTAAACCAAAAAGTTCTGCTAAATTCTTTTCTACGCCGCGAAACATTTTCAGTGAAGAATAAGTTTTTGCTTTCTTCAGCAATTGTTTCTTCAACACTTCCTGTATTAAAAAAGTTTGTAGAATAAGAAATGAGCGAAATTTTTGAAAATCTCGATTATTTTTCTCAAATCAAAAAAAAATTCTTCAATTTTATCTCTCAATTCATATGAATTTTAAAATTTTGCTTTCAAATTAATCTTTTTTTCTGATTCTTGAATTTTATTCACTTATTTAAATCGTGACACACAAATCGATAATGAAGCGATTATTTAAGTTTCATAAGAACTGCTTACCTATCGATAAAATTGTAATTCACTCTATGATAGCGTTTTTAGCTTTCAATAAGTAAGCTACGATTTACTATAGAAATAAAAATTAAAAATAAAAAGTCCGCACAAATAAAAACAGTCGAGCAATTGAAATTTTTAAAAAAATGAACATTCAATTTCAAAATTCAGAAAAACTCACCCTTTGAAAAATCACCTAAAATAATAGAGAATTGAACACATTCACCTGTTGACGAAAGCGAATCGAGAATAATTGTTTATAAAACAATTGCTCGCTTGAAAATACCGAATAAACCATGATTACTTAAGCTTTTATACGAGCAGATGAGACACCGCCTTTCTCCAGCACCTAAAGGGCCGCGATTCGACCTACTTAAATTCTTGCCATCGAGTCGCGCGTTTTGTTCACAAAGTGAATAGCAACTAAATTAATCTGCCTTTTGCCGTTTTTTTCAAAAAAGGTGGAGAAAAATTGTTTTTTGAAACGAAGAAATCTACGTAGCGAGCTCAAAGCGATACGTGTCCGATTTGTATTCTGCGTTTGCATTGATATAAGCGAATGCGAATTTTAGTTGTCTTATTTCGTTATTTTCGCTTTTCATTTTCGTTTCTCTTTCATCTTGAGTTCGCTTTTAGCAACACGCACACACAAACACTTTTTCTCGTGGAATTAAGCCTTTGTTTCTTTAATTGTACACATTCAATTAGCCACTAAAGTCGAGTCGAATATTGCGCTCCTCACTAATTTGTCTGCTTATTTTTAAAGCAACTTTATTCTTCTTTTTTAATTTAATTTTGTCTAAGAAGGCAAAAAAGAGATTTTCAATGCAAATTAGGCGGCGGTAACAATTAAATTGTTTTAATAGTATACGCAGTTTGAGTGATAAAAATCATTGTTTAGTGAAAAAGCACATCACATCTCACCATGAGCTATGCACATTAATAGATCGTTTGTTAAAATATAACCAAAAAAAAAATATTATTTTCTTCATATTTAGGACACATCTTTCGATTTAAAACTTTTATCTCTCTGTAGGGACTAATTTTTCTTTTGTTCTCCATTTGAAGGTAAAATAATTTACAAATTTGTGATTAACAAGTAGTGAAATGCACAAAATTAATTAATTTTTATCAATATAATCAATATCTGGTGAGAAACTTTTATTTAATTACTTCAATGAAATATTCATGAAATTCAATCGTCGATAGGTTCAAACTAAGATTGATATCAAAATTTTTGTTTTTTTTCTGTTCTAAAGTATTTTTACGATCCCAATCTTGACACTATTTAACTGATTGTATTTTTTCCTCGAAATTCGTGAAAACAAAAATTAATTGATCAAAGAAAATGATTAAAAATTTTCAATCACCTTTAGTTAATTGTTGATGAATTTCGCTATCGAAAGAGACTTTGTACTCTAAACTTTCGCCCTTGGCATTGATTGAGTGTCCTTTATAATTTACAATTTAAAATATTTAAAAACGTACTTAATGAATGTCATTTTAAAAAATTTTCTATCCAAATTTATAACTTGATTAAACAAATTTACTTTTGCTAAAATTTTATGCGCAAATTTCATTGGCAAATGCAGAACTGAAATTGTAACCTCACTTCATTTACCTCTTGCATAAACATTAAGTTTGATAATTTTATTTTTAATTTTGTTTTTTTTTCGTAAACATAATATTTAGTATAAAAATATTGAAAGTAAATGAGTGCGCGAGAGTTAGCGACTGCAATCAATTACTCGAAGAAAAAATAAATTCTTATGTATATCAGCTAAGATCGTACTTTTGCACTTCGCTTTACAACGTTTAAATTGTCCTCAATTTTAAAAATGACAACATTTTATTAACGGTACAAAAATGGCTTATGATTCGAATAAAAATCTTTTTCTTCATTATGTTAATGTTTGCTGTGTTTAAAGAGGAGAACCAATTGAAAAAGTCATCTGATCGATTGAAAATTTAGGTTGGCATCAAAAACTAAAGATGTAAACTTAATTTTCGCCGAAAAAATAAACATTCCTTGAACTTGCACTTTACTAAGCTTTTCTCAAATCAAACTGTTTTTTATTTTATTTAATTTTTTATCGATCACAAAAAGCGATGATTCTCTCCTGCAAATTTCCTGTTCACGAATTTTTATATTCTAAAGCTAAGTTCGATTAGATTTTGTGTTTATTTTTTCAGAAATGAAAATTTCAAAGTTTTGAATTCTAAGAGAAATGTTTTAAATTAGAAAAAACTTGCCAAGTGAGTTTACTTTTTATTTTTTGCCTTTAACGCAAGCACAAAAAAGTTTCGATTTCTGACTGATCTATGCTTCCATAGTTTTAAATTTTCTTTTCATAGTTTTTTTTTATTCTTTTCAATTTTAATTGCATATTTTAGAAACACTCTATTTTGACCAGCGAACCCTTGACACACTTTCGATTTGATCGAGAGCTTTTTCTAAAAGCGAACTTTTAACAATGTATTGAATTGAATATAAAAAGAGGAGTGAACAATAAATTAATATGTATGTAAATATTTTAAATAATCAGTTTAAATTATTCCAAATTAAAATATGACACAAGGTGACCAATGATCTCATAAGGCTTATGAAAAATATGAGAAAATAAACAAAATTTGAAAAAAAAATTGAAACAATTTAATTTACCAACATCGCATTCGAATAACTTTCACATTGAGATTAGAATCTTATGCAGAACTTTTTTTAAAAATGTATCGAGAAATGCAATACGGTAATTGACCTTAAAACTTTTTTTTCTAAGCTTCTGAAAATTTTTGTCCTCATTTCGTTTTAGAGGCTTTCTTGTGTTTATATTTATCAACGTACTTGTTAAATATATAAATTACCTTTACAGCACGACAAGGTGCGGTTTTTGAATACATCGAATGTGTTCAGCTTACATAGCGGAGTGTGCGTATTATTTTTAACTTCACTTTTGCAAACGGCAAAATTTAAAACGGTGTGAACATTTATTTTTTGCGCTGCACACATAGCGGCGACTACTGAATTCATTTTGTTTCAATAGCTTGTGAGACAAGGCGTCTTTTGTGCTAAAAAAATCGCATTTCCACTCTCTCGAGTCATTGAAAGTGAGCTAATTGACATAATTCTAAAGAAGAAGAAGAAAAAAACACAAATTCGAAATGTTTTTGCTTTCGATTTTAAAAAGATGCTTTTCAAAAAGTGAAATAAACTTCAATTTATGAATTTTGATTCTTTTTCATGAATCAAAACCCGACACATTCGGATAATGTTGTTCTTTTAAAGTGAAATGATATTTAAAATGTATACTTTGCGTGAAATTATCTTTTATTTTGTACATATTCATCGCTTTAAATATTCGTGATTCAGGTTTAAGTGAAAATGTATAAAAATGAAAGTAAATTAGCAAGTGATAAACGTTGAGAAAAGGGAAGAAAACAATTGTGTATGAAAGCAAATTTGTTTTATTCATTTAACTCGAGAAGAGAAAAGTTACGCCAAATCTGAAATAAGTGAAATTTTTTAAGAAAATTATCTACTTAATTTAATTGAGTTATGAATGAAACGCTTTTTTAATTTAATTCAAATTATAATTCACAACTGGCTAATTTTTATCTTTGAATTTCTTTTATTACAGACAAGTGAAAATCGGAACTAATTTCAAATTTTTAATTGTGCATATTCACTTATCAAGCCGCTGATTAGTTTAATTTTTATAAGCGAAAGCACATTTTTAATATATCGTTTACTCGTAAAATATTCCTAAAAATGAAATTTTCGCTGCATGACAAAAGCGAAAATTTATTGACGCCTTTTGAACTATTTAAAAAGGAAGAGCGACAGCAATAGTTTAGCTTCGTTTTTAGAGTATTTCTTCTTCTTCTTTCATTATTTCCTAAGAAAATTTTTCCGTAAAAAAAATTGTAAAAAATAAAAATTTAGGAAATGAAAAAATTTACCTCAATTCAAAACCACACGTTCACGTACACAGTTTTAAAAAATTCGCTAGTAGTTCGTTTAACTCTTTGAAGTTAATTTTATAATCACAATCATTTAATTTGAATAATAAATTTTATTTTGAAAAATAATGATCGCGTTTAATGCTTAAATTGCGCTGCGAATAATTTCGATTGCCAGCTACCCCCAACCTTGAAATTCGAAAATCACGATCAGATTGAAAAGAAAAATTGTCGTCATTCGAAATTAAAAACGCCTTATTCAAAGCAGCAGCAACAACAATAAGCGAACAACAATAATGACGACGATAGAAGAGAAAATGTTTCGCGAACGAATAACTGAACAATCGCCGCAATACAGGCTATTATGTTAACGGCGAAAGTGACCTGTTTGTAGTCCGTTCAACTTAAAAACCGAATTCTTTTCTATTTGCCTTTGTTCGGAAATGGTGAAAAACTTCCTCGATTTGAATTTTGTTCGATTTAAAAATTCAATGTGAATTGGTGTGTTTGATTTCGATGATTTTACCGAATCCGATTGAAAATTAAGAAATCGGAGTGAAACATTTAAAAAGTAGTGTAAAGCATGTTCATATACCAACATTTTATTTCATAAAAAATCTTTACTCATATAAAATTAATAATAATTGTAATAATTAATATTTACACTAAGAGAGTGAGAAAAATGAGAAAAAACCAAATACTGTTAAAGCGATCATAACAAACAAATAAAAAAATCACAAAAATTACCAAAATAATGTTTGTGTGTGAATATAATTTAAAACCGTTTAATCAAACTAAAAATTGCAAACTAATAAATCGATTAATTTTTAACGTAAAAACATTTTTTTTACAACGACTTTTACCCTAAATTTTGCGTTACACATCTTTTGTGTTCTCTTTAACAAAAAAAGTTGCACTCATCGCTTTCTTATTTTCGACAAAACAGAAAACTTTTCTTCAAAAGTGTAGCGAAAGAAATCACAGAAACGAGAGAATAGAGCGAAGCAAACGAACGCATCGAGAAGCGGAGGATTTGAGGTGAATAATCAAAGGGCGCAATTTCAGACTACGTGAGTTCTTTTTAATTTTTCTTCCCAATTTTTTGTTTCAATTTTTTTCTTTACTTTATGAAGCGTGAATTTGCATTGTTTCTTTTACACGAAGAGTTTAAGAAACGCTTTCACTTTTCTCTTACATTATAATAATGAAAAAATTTTTGGTTGCTTCGCTTTTTTTATGCATTCAAAATTGGAGCGAAGCATTCAAACAAATTTTCAACACTTCATTTCTGGTCAAAAAAACGTTCGCTAATTGCATTCAATATTTTCTTCACAAAATCACACAAGATTGCGATTCCTAAATGATGTAATTAACCGAAATTCACAAAAATTCATATTTTTTAAAAATTAAATTAAAAACTTCTTTTTAATCACTCGTCGTTGTTATCGTCGAATCATTTTCGCTTGGTTTCTGAGTGGTGTAAAATGAGCTAAAGTAATTCGGTCTATTCTTGGTATCAAACAGTTTTATTCTTTGACCATTTGTCGAATGTCTCTGTAATGAGCCGGAATTATTCGCTGAGAATACTTTCTTATAAGTTGGTGCGCTTGTCGATGCTTCTTCCAAATAATCATCGTTGCTGATATTGTCTTCATTATCGGTTTGATCTTTGCTGTCACTCGTCGACTTTGAGTTAAAATTTAACAAATTTAACGGATTGTTTGTTGTTGGCAGTTCGTGAATTTTCGCTGGATGATAATAGTAACCTGTCCAAGCGTATGCAGTTGTTGTCGACGGTGTTAAAGTGCTTGTGGTTGAAGTTGAAGTAGTAGTCAAAGCTGACGGTGGCGAGGTAGGGCCTTGATATCTAATTCTTGGTTTTAACTGGTGCTTTGATTTGTAAAACGATGTAGCATAACTAAAACGTGGTGCTATGGTTGTCGATGTTGAGGTTATTATTTTTGGAGCGATGGTGCTCGACTGAATTCTCGATGGATTATTAGCTGACACACTTCGACTCGTACTGTAAGAAGTTTTCACCGAAACTACTGGTCGCTTGTATCTGTTTTTGAGTCTCTCGCCAAAAGAAGACATTCTTCCTGGTTTTTCAGTAGATATTGATGTGGACAAAACATATGGAGCGGCTAAAGTTTTCTTTGACTGTACATAACTCGTTGGTTCTGTGTGCAGTATACTTCTAGGTGTGGTACTCATCGTGGTAGTAGAAGTAGTAGTAGAAGGAGCTGTTGTCGTAGTCAAAGTAGAAGTAATTGGAGGTGAGTAGGGTTTTGAGTAGATTGAAGACGGTTTATATTTGTAGGCAAGCTTTGTAAAATCAGGACGCGGTCTTTTAAATAAACTTAATTTATTAGATTTGTAGTACGATGGTGGTGTCGCTTCCTCTTTAGGTTCTTCTTTTGGTTCTGGTCTTGTCATCGAGTTTGGCTCAATGGATGTGCCATAAGAATAACCTTTTTCATTTCTCACATTATAAATTTTTGTCACTGGTTTAAACGACATTTCATATTGCGGCTGTCGTTCAAAATTTTGGTATTCATTAGAATTTTGATCGATACCCGTTGTTGGGTGAGAAGTCGAAGCTTGAAGTAATCCATCTGTCTGTTTACTCGAATGTTGCTTATCTTCAAAGTTTGACATTTCAGGAATCTCGGGAATATCATGAACAGTCGCTGGTATTTTATTTTTGTTATCATAGTTTTCAAAATTATATTGATGCTGAAGATTTGGACCAGGTTTCGATCTGTATGATGAAGTACTATGAATATCTTTCGCTTGCTGATGGCTATTCTTTGAATGCTGATCGTCTCTTAATTCATTAGGATGTGGTCTTTCATATGGAGGCACTGGTCGTGGTTCTTTTACTGGAACGTAAATAGGAGTCGGACTTGGAGTTGGTGCTTCCGCTTGTATCTCTTCTCTTGGCCTTTCATAAGGTCTTTCTTCTGGATATCTCTCGTGCGGCCGCTCAACAACCACATTTTCAACTGGTCTCTCAACAACAACCGGTCTTTCATATTGTTTTTCATACTCTTTCTCGAATGTTGGTCTTTCATACGCCTTTTCTACCACCGGTCTCTCTATCGGTCTCGCATAATATTGCTTATGTTCATTGTATTCTTGACCGCGATATTGTTTTCGTGGCTTCTCGTATTTTGGTTGATTATAATCGTAAGTATTGCTATATTCATAATTATAATTTAATTTTGGTCTTTTTTCATAACTATCTACAGAACGTGCACCAGATTTTGGAAAACGGGGTTCGAGCGTAAGCGCTGGTTTCAATAGAGGCACAGTATTATAATTTGCATTTTCATAAAGTCGTTCATACGAATACATCGTGTCATCGAATTGTGGCTGTCGCTTGTATGATTTAACATAAGTTTTTTGCTTCGGTCTGATTGTAATCGAAATCATCCCATCTTTGAACTCAACCGGGACTTTCTCTCTTAACGGCGGTCGTTTAGTGTGCTGCCGTTTGAATACGACCGGTGTAAACTCTGCGTAAGGATATTTGATAAAAGGTTTAACTTGTTTACTCAGAGTTGGGAATTTATCCAAAAATATCGGCGTGTATTCTTTGAACTCGTTATCACTGAACGCTATGTGTTCGATGTATGGATTATTGTATCTCTCGTCTCTGTATATTGGCTGTTTAAGAAGAGCGCTTTTATAAATTGTTACTTTAGATGGTAATGGAATATCAGCATTTAGTGCGGGTAGTTGAGGTGGCAGCTGTGGCGGCGGTGGTGGTGGTGGTTGTGGAAATATCATTGGATTAACGACAGGCGGTAACGGAGGATTAGGAATCATTGGATTGCCGTTAAATAAAATTTGACTCTTCGCGGGATCAGATGCGGCAAATTCATCCATAATCGGTGGCGGTACAAACGCGCCCGGAAAAGGTGGGAATCCTTCCACATTTCGTTTTCTACGTCTGCCTTGCTTTTTTGACTTGCTGAACAATCTGCGTAAACCGAAACGCGATGCCGAAGAAGGAGCAGTAGAATCTTGCTGACGTTTAATATTTTGCGAGTACCATTGAGTCGATATTAAATCCTGACTTTGATCGGCTACATTCGATTTTTTCGATGTGAAATAATTGCGAATGTTGCTGTAGATTGAGTCCGATTTTTTCACGTTTATCGGTTGAAATTCGCTCATAAATTGTAAATTATTTTGATCTAAAAAGTTGTTCATATTTTGAAAATCTTCCGAGTTGAAGAGTAAATTTGTAGACACTCGACTATTTGGATAGGTGCTTGCAAACTGTTGAAATTTTGGCGTAGTAAAGCTTTGGAAAAATCTTGTAAGCTGCGAAATAATTGGTATTCGGTTTGTAAACGATGAAAATTGCGATGGAGGTTCAATGTATGAAAACATTTTCTGCGATGAAGCCGACATTAGAGGTTGATTTAGAACGTCTCTAGTTTTCGGTGTTAACCACTGCTTTAACGAATCTATGTTTGAAGGCGGAGGTTTTCTCCCAATTGGCAATCTGTACGTTTGACCAGGTGCTAAATTTTTGGGTAAAACTGCGTTTAGATCAGACGTGTACGGATAACCAACTTGTGCGCTCCCCGCTGCCTGCAACTGCGTTATTAAAGCGTTGAATTGTGGCGTATTTGTTTTCGATGAAAGTTTCGGTAATCCGAAAAAGTAATTCGGCAAACTTTTCTCATCTTCGCTGTTTGGCGGAGGATTACTTTTATGAACTAAAGAACTCGCTTGCTGCTGTAAAGAATGCTGAAATGTTTGATGAAGTGGTTGTTGCAAGCTTTGTTGAAAAGTTTGCTGTAAATTTTGTTGAAGGGGCTTTTGAAACGGTTGATGCAAAGGATTGTATTGTTGCTGACGCAATTGTTGATATTGATTAAGAAGATTATTCAAATCAGCTTGATTTTGCAATAATTGCGATTGCTGTTGAAAAGATTGTTGTGCTGGTGAGCTTGTTACATGGTATCTGGTTGATTGCGGTGTGCTAAATGTATTGATTTGATTACTCGGTGATCGATGAGGATTAGCGTATTGATTCTGTTCTTTCTGTTGATTTTGCTGAGTTTGATCAAGTAAACTGTAAAAGTGGCGAATAAAGTTGTGATCATCGTTCGTCAGCTTTGAATTATGATTCGGTATTCGGCTGCCGAAACTCGAGTGCAAATTGCCCGGATTAATGAGACTGGCGGTGGTCATTTTATGATTAAGGAGGTTATTTTCGTTAGGATTATTTTTAATTGAAGAAGGTGTGGTCGTCGTCTCTTTGCCGATCGTATCTTTCCACTCGCCAGTCGCCACAGTAGAGACCGACTTACTTTCGGACATTTTCAAACGATTTTTCATCGCCAAATCTTTATAAATAGGCTTAAAACTTTCCTCATTCGAAGGCGTTCCGAACAAAGAAGTGTTATTCGCTGATATAACGCCGAAAGAAGCGGGCGCAATGTTTGCCGAGTTAATTTGAATTGATGGCGATCTTCGTACACTGTTCACATTTGAATGCTTATTACGAGTAGCACTTTTCGCTATCGGTTTAAAGCCCTCGTCTTTAACGTTATCGCCGCTGCTGCTGCTGCTACTTTTACCACCGTTGAAACTATCGGTGATTGATGGTGCCGCTTCTGCGGAAGCAGCGTTGGACACGAATTTTACCGAAAGAGCTTTGATATTGGGGGTGGTGATGAATCCATCACTTTTTATCGTCTCACTTTCTCGGAAATGGTTTCGCTTGTGATCGGAAACTTCCTTCATGTATTTCTGCAATGACTTACTATCGCTAACTGTCGTCTTTGTTACGTCAGAATATATTTTACTGTTCATATTGTGATGACTAGAGTAATCAACCATCTCTTTGAGCGGATCGAATACCGGCGTCGGACTTGAACTGTCCGAATCTGCCGGTTTATGAATTCGATCGATTTTACTTTCTTTCTCGTACGCATCCTTTTGAACGGTGGCATTAGGCGTTTGCACCACATAATCGAACGTTTTGTCCAGTTCGTTGTTAGCGGAAGCTTTTTCGCTTTCTTTATGCGCTTCTTTGCTCGTCTGCCCACTACCAGTGCAGCTATTGATACCTGGCGGATCGTAATCGCATGTCATGTGTCGTTGATTGAATCGCTGTTTCGGCGGACAGACGAATGTAAATCGGAATCCGTTTGTTTTACAGTAATGAAACACTTCGCAATCGAAATCAATGTCCGGATAATAGCCTTCTTTCATGCCGCGGCAGTTAAATTTCACTTTCGGTAAAATCTTTTGCAGCGGATCTTCTTTCGACGTGCTTAACGTCGCGAGCGATATTTGCTGCTCGATGCTGCTGTCATCGGACACATTTTTATTGTCAGGGCTATAAACAAGTTCCAATGAAGAGGACGGATTCTGAAAAGTGCGCAAATAAGAAAAAAAAACGAAAATTAAGCGAAAAAGGAAATTGAAAATTTGAGAGCGAAAGAGAGAAAGAAAAAATTCAATTAAATCGAGCGCTGGCCTTTCTGCCATACTGTGACATAGTGTTTGTCGCTGTCAAAATAAATCAGTTTGCTTTTTATGTTTGAAATTTTCAAACAAATAGAAACGAGAAAGCGAAGAAGCGAACGAAATTTATTAGTCAAACTCAAATTATGCTCAAATTACGTACTTTCCTCCTAAAAAAAGTTTTCACTGCTAGTTTCGGCGCAAACCGCTTTTACGATATTGTTTCACTTGAAAAGAAAGAGAAAACGCGATCTGAATTGAGCTTTAAAACGATTAAGATTAGTTTAGTAAGATTTGTTAAATCTTGAAATTGTGGGACAACTATAAACCTTCACGATTAATGCGAGAAGCAAGTTGATACAAATTGCAAAGGAAAGAGGCATAAAAAAGCAGATTGTCGCAAACGAATTATCAGGAGTCGCTAAAGAAAAATTGATCAGCTCATTAGAAAACAATTCTGATTAAAAATGTGTTACTTCACCTAAAAATTTTGAAACATGCACATTTAACCACAGTTGCTGTTGAACGATCGTTTTCAACTGATAAATTTATTTTTAACGATTGTCGCTGTAATCTGAGCGATTATAGCATCGAAAGTTTTTATTTGTTATTTTTAACTAGAGTTGGAAAAATACAAAGATTTTAATGAGCCATTGTATAATACATGCCTTACACATGTATTATTCTGCATTTTTGTGTATCTTTATTTTAAACTCAAAAATTGCAGTTTATTGCTTTCATCGATTTCAACGCTACTTAGAAAGTCTTATTCATATCAAATTTGTTATTTGATTCATATTTAATTGCATCAGACGCAAAAATCAGGCTCTTTGTAACTCCATCATTGTTTTACCTCAACTTGATGTCATGTGATGAACGATTCTTTTGCCTTTTGCTAAAAGTTTCTGATTAAGTTGGATAACAAACAAATTTTCAACATGCGATTGTATAAACCTTTTTCTAACTTGTAAGTTTAGAACGGATTCTTTATCGATTTGAACGTTCTCTCTACAAAAGCAATGGAACAAATGAAAAATTTAAGCGCACTTTATGCTTTTTCTGCTGAGTTAAGGTAGATTTTCCTGCGGATAATGTTTAATTTTATCATTTTAATTGTTAAATATCACTAAAATTAACTCTTATTTAAAATTTATCAAAATCGACATTGTTTAAATTTGTTTTATTTAAAATTTTAAAATAAATTTTGACAAAAAACTCATTTTTCACTAGGTAGCGCTGAGAAAAATACAATGGTTTAAAAATCCAAATTGTATTATTCATGTTTAATACAGTAAAACACAACGATATATAATACAAAAAATTGTATCTTGCCAACTCTAATTTTAACTCATTTATGCTGACCAAAGATAGTGAAATGATGCAATTTGATTAAAAAAACTTGATTTTTGAGCACTTAAATTAGTAAATTTTTTTTCGCTTTTTTAGCCCCTTTCACATCACATATTTTTGTCAATTTTGAGCACATAAATTCCTGTCTTCAGTAATATAAAATGTTTTCAAGTTTCTTTTCATTTCAAATTTCTCTTTAGAAAAGAAAAACGCAAAGAATGCGCTGTAACAGGAACTTTTAATGCTCAGTGATAATGGCGAAAAAGAAAGCTCAACATTGGCTTTGAGTCTCGCTTCGAAAGAAAGAAAAAAGCAAAATTTAAATGATTGTCGTCGCTAAAAAATTCTGTGAAGCTATTTTCGGTCGTCACTTCGAACGTCGCTTGAAAAGAGAAAAGCGAAAGAATTAGCATTTCGTTTCAAAGTCAAAGCCAAGTTAAATTCAACAGTTACACACTTGTCATGATTTAAATCGCTTGCTCATTTGTTTGGTTTGTTGGCAATGCGCTTCAATCGCATTTTTTCATCTCTCTGCTTTCTGCTCAGCAATTAATTAAACAAGTATTAAGGTTTTTTTCTCTGCGTTTCTACTTTTTTTCTGATTCTGTTTGTCTCAAGCGTATTTACTTCCTTTGAATTTTAATCGAGTTTCTACCTTTTTCTCGATAATTCACTTTTGCGCCGTTTGAAAGCACGAAACTCGACGAAACTCTTTTCTCCGATCTGATCTCAATTTAGAAAAGTTTGAAAAAATGAGAATTTTATGTTCTGTTATTTTTTTATTCGTATATGTCGCTCATTTTGAGGTTTCAAATCGCAGCATGTGTCGCATTTCGAAGTAGTACTTTACACTCCACTTACTTAAGTTCACTCGATGCTTTAAATTCGAGAATATACGTAAAATTTTATTTTCGTAAACATTCTCAACCTTTCTACATTTTAAAAAATGAAAAATTTTTTTCGTATTGCCGACTTAAAGAAAAGCTCTGAAATTTGTCGCAGATACAAAAATGTTTTGCTCATATTGCCTTTTACACCGTTTCTTCTGATTTCTTTAGAGGTTATATTTTAGGCATCGCATTAAATTTTGTTTCACTTCAAACTCACAATATTTTCGCCAATTAAACGCATTTCTACTTTTATTTCACGAACAACCTGAAATATGAATTAATATTGCGCATCCTTTTGACCTCAAAGTAATGTTGTACCCTTTTAAACACATTCAATAAGCAATTTCATATTTGTTTATACTTTGCTTCTATATTTAAATTTTTTAATTTAAAAAATTTTTCGTCGCCCATCATTTTAAATCAAATTCATAATAAATTTCATAACTTTTCTTTAAAAATTTTTAATTAAAATATGAATTATTTAATATATTCTTTGAACAAATAATTATAATCTCTAATTGCAAGCTTTCAGTCGTATCAATCAAACTTAAATTTGATTCAAAGAAAATAAGTGCAAAAGGTCTGTGTAGGCGAGTCGTAAAAATTTCGTTCATTTTCGAGAAATAATAAAAATTATTTAGGTTTCAACTTGTTAAAAATAAAACAGCTTATTTATTTTATTTTTTGAATTGTGTTCAAAACAAATTAAAATCAACAGCTAAACTCATTTAAAAAGTCGTAACATTTCGTCAAACGTAATTTCATTGTTTTTGCTTCTTTTCGTTTCAAATGCGCACGACTAATTTTTTCGGGTGAGCTTCATTATCATTCAAAACGCTTGTTTGTTATTGCTATTATTTTAAAGTGTTATTTAAACTTAAATTTATGCCAAAAAGTTACTCTCATAATGTTTGAAGCACTTGACAAATTAAAAATTGTTTACTTTGAACAAAGTTTTTTTTAAGCAGAACAGCGGTGATGACGTTTCTGCTTATCAAAATGAATAATTTTTCGAGCTAAACGCTTGTAAAGTATAAGCTTACTCATTGATATTAGTATAATCTTAACTCAATTACAATGTCGATGAAAATGAACAATTTTTCACGAAAATCGTAAAAAATCGTCGCAAAAAACGTGATGTTTGTTTCGCAAACAAAAGCGAGGAACACATACGTCGCTAAAAGAGCGTATCGATCAAATTGCATTAGCACAAAAGTCGGAAGTATGCAATTTTTAATTGTTTGTTAGTTAGGCAAACGTTTTCAGCTTCAAAGCACATAGGTGATCAAAAAAAGTTTAATCTACTTTTTTTGTTCAACTTAAAATGAAATCGTTGACGAATGTAGTTTGTTTGCAAAAGAAGAACTTTTCTTTTATAGAAAATTTTCACACAAAATAAAAAAAGTTCTAATTGCAGATCCGTAAACGTATTTTCGCGCAAAGATGCAATGAACTAAAAATAAGAAAAGAAACACAAATAAACTTCTTTTCAACGAAGATTAAGAATGAAAAATGATTGTCGCGCGAAAGAAATGAGTAGAAATAAACATTCATTTGCATTTTTTTTGGTTTTAAGATTTTTTTTTTACAAAACGTTAGTTTAAAGAACCTTCTTTACATTGCTCTAAAACTAAGCGAAAGTTACGCGCAGATTAATGTTTTCTTCGACTCGAAACCAGTAAAGCACGATAGAGCAAGATAACGAGATCATGAAATAGACGGATTAACTAGAATAAATTGATTTAATAGAAAACTAAATATAAATAAATTTTAAGATTGAGATTTACCGAAAGAAGAAGTAGAAAGATTGATTTCTCTTCTTAAGAAATGTATCATGATAACCTAATTTTAATTTTTCATTTCGTAGTTTTGTTTTTTCTCTTTCTCTATCTCTTCTCTCTCTATCTCTCTCTTCGCTTAAATACATTTTGATGCATAAGTGGTAAGCAGTCTCAAAATAGTTGTGATTATTATTCACAAATTCAGGAGAGCAGATCGACGAGCATACCATAAAAATGAAGTCGAGAAAGAAGAAGAGAAAAAGAAAATAAGAAATTAAGCTGAGCAAGCGAGTGAAACGGGGCTAAATATCGAATATGTCGATTTTTATGTGTATATACTCTACACAATTTATTAGTTAGATCATCGGTATACTGCGCACTCCCAATTGTATTTTCTTCATTCGGTAGGCGGCTTCAATCGAGTGACAGCTGCTCGAATAAAATGAATTATGCGGCAATTGATTATTGACTGCTGCTTATTGTGATTATTGTTTGAATGCAAAACGCTGTCAAAGTTTGTTTCTTCTTTCTCGCTTCTCACATTCGGCAAAAGAAGTGGCGACAACAATTACGATCGCTATGCTTAAATAGGCCGTGCAGAATCGAAACGAAAAAATATTTCACTTGTCAAATATAATATTTAATAAATTAGAAAAAAGTATCGCACGAACACGTAAATCGAATTGCGTATTCACCAAATCGTTTCAATGCGTTTCATTGAAATTCAAAGAACTATATTCTCATTTTTTGCTATCCGTTTATCTGAGCGAGAGAGTAAAGCACACTCGCCATTTATAAAAGCATTTAGACTAATGAAATCGATGAAACAAGAGTGAAATGTTTAATGAGGAGTGAAGAGAATCCAAAGATTTCAATTCGATTTAAAGTTTAATGATATTTTGAATAAATTGCGCTCCGCTTTGATTTTCATCACGATTTGCAAGCTTAATTTTAAATTTTAATTTTTTATCGTTTTTTTCTGTAAAATTCTTTTTCTTTTCAAACGAGTGAGGAGACAAAAAGTTTGTTACTTTTTTCAACGATACCTCGTTGTCGTCGATCTCTTCGCCGCTGTTACTCGTCACGTTCGTATTTATGATTGTCAAATAATCTTCATCACTTTTTTGAGAAGACGACGAAGACGAGTGCTGCTCGGAAAGTGTCTTCGCGAGACCATAATCTTGAATTTTTGCAATTTGAAAGTAAAAAAGAAAAAATTAATTTCAACAAAAAAATTTGCTCGCCGTTTTTGGCAACATACCTAAACAAGTAATTAAAATTACGACGTTCCAAATTAACCTTTGCATAATTGCTGCTTTCGTTTTGAAGTAAAAGTGACGGGAAAATTCAGCGATAACAACAATAAGCCAGTTTCGTTTGAATACATAAGCGTTCGTTTCCAATCTTATTTCACTTCTTCAAGTCCTTTGAAAATTTTTTGGCAGAGAAAAAGTGGCCAATTAATTTTATTGTGTCCACATTCGTGTGAAATTACTTAATTTTTTACTTTTATTTTCTTCTTTTTAATGCATTTAAGTTAGAAATTTGCGAAAATATGTACATTTAATCACTATTTTTGACTTAAACCGCTTGAAAATTGCTTTTATGGTTTACATAATGCCACAATTTTCGCCATTCTTTCTCAAGTGTAAATTTTTAAAATCTTCTTGCTTGTTTGATTTTTTATCATTTCTTTTTTTTACAACTGAAATCTTAATTTTCGAGAAAAAAATGCTTTTTGACCTTTTCAGCGAAAATATTTTTTCACTCATTAGTTTTGTGATAAACCGACATAAACAGATGAATGAATAAGCACACGCATCGATGACTATTCATCATTTCAACGGATGGTTTACAGTTTTCCTTTGATTTTTTCCCTTGTTCTTCATTTTTACGAGTTTTTTATTTTCGGTCATTGATTTTCACTGTTTTTTCTCTAATTTATTGATTATGATTATCGTTATCGCTTACTTTTTTATGTATAACAATTATCATATTCATAAAAATTCAATGCATCTTCAAAAAAGCAAAATTCAATAAATGAATAATCTCAATACTCGCAGTAGAAATGATCGTAAAATAATTTTTTGAGTTTAGAAAATTAAAAATTTGATCTATTTGACTGAATTAAAATTTTTTGACATACATGCGAATTCAAATCTGATACTGAAAATTGAAAATTCTTATTTACATTGAAAAATTAGCGGCAATTAACATTTTGATTATATGTCCTACTCTAGTAGAATTTTAATTTTATTTTAATTTTCATAATGGAAACAAAATTTTGAATATTCTAAGAAAATTTACGATCACAAATTTCAATTTCAAATCAGCGTTTTGCCGGCTTTTTTTGTGAAAACATTGCCAAACTAATGCGAACAGTTTACAGTTTGAGGAAGAAAAATGTTCACTCACGCTTCGTTTCTATAAAATAATTTTATGGTTTTTCTTGATTCTCTTTTCTTATTTAATTTTCTTACGATGTGAATTCGAATAACCATCTTGTTAAGAAGTTCACTCTCTTAAAGTTCATTTTCTTAAATATTCTATTTAAACATTACATTTCTCACTTTTTCGTACAGATTTCAACTATATTAAGTTCGCCTTTTAAATAGAAAGAATTACTTAAATTTAATGAAATTATAATTCCACAAAAATCTTTTGCAAACTTGATGCATTTAATGCTAACAAAGCGCGCATTAAATTCGAAATTAATTGATGCTTTTTAAGCTTGATGATCACGTTTTTTGTAATGTAGCGTTTTTACACTGTAATACAATCTAAACGCAATTTAATAGTGTTTAAGCGAAAATAATTTAGGCAATAATATTGTGACTAGGTGTACCATCGAATGAAACTGACGTTCTGCTTTCCTTTCTTCTCGAAAGCAATTTGAACAGCCTGAGAATAAATTTTAATCTTCAAGTTTACTACGTTTTTAAAAACTACAAAAGCAACTCGTAAAAAAATTTTAAATAAAAGAAAATAATAAGCTTAAGAAGTAGTAAATTTTACTTGTGAAAAGAGCTAAAAATTGACGATATTTTGTTGGAAATAAAAACTTCAAAATAACAATGAAAAACGCATACCTTCAAAATAATAAAAAGTTTTTCAAGCCGTGAAAGTATCCGAAAAGAAGAAAAGTTTTTCGACTCAGTTTGAAAGCGAAGATCCACACAAAAGAAAGTAAAAAAAAAAAGTTCTAAGCTTTTAAACTTGTGATTGAAGCACAGAAAAAACTGATTTTAAACAAAAATTATATATAAAAGTAAAGTTCATTTATTAATACGAATTCGCACACAAAAGAATTGAATGTTTTGCAAAACGCAAAAGCGGACGAAAAAGCGAGCAGCGTTCACCGATCTGTTGAGATGTAATTTTTAAAAAAGATTTTTAAAAGCGCTGAGTTATTAGACTGTACAGTGTTTTTAAAAAAGGCCTGCAAACCAGTTCTAAGCGTAGATCGCAATTGGTTATCATTCATTAAATGTGTGCGCTTCTTAAACACCCGAAACGAAAATGTTATGTACACCGTTACACTTACTTTATCTCAATCGCTTTTTTCGTTCGCCGTCAAAATTTGGGCACACAGAAAACGTGATTTTTTCTAACGATCTCGATTGCATCGATCTTTTTTCTTCTTCTTTCGCTTCCTTTATCATATTGCACCCGACTGTAGTCGGATCGCGTTCTAGCAAGAGTTTTCGATTTTTTTTTTCTTCTCAATTCAGTAGAAAAGTTTCAAGGCGCAGCGATACGTGACCTCAACCTTGTGAACGATTTCATTTGTTTTACACTATTTAACGATTTATGAAAATTTTCGAGAATTTTTTTTCATCGCTAATTATCGATTTAATTGCCAATAAATGAGTGTTGTAATTGTTAATAAAGTTTAGAAGAAATTTGTTACTTCCGATTTTTGCTCGTTTGTATATTTAAATCGACAATTAAAAAAAAAATCAGAAAGAAGTTTGGAGCGAGATCTGAATTTCAAATCGTTTTCTTCGAAAATTGTTGCTAAAATCAATAAATTAATAAGCTATGCATGAGGCTTAAGCTTCGAGCTTAATTTTTAATAAGTTTTTTCTTTATTTCTTTTGTGAGAAGAAACGTGCTTTTGAAAGATTTAAATTCCAATTTATTCTCATACGGGTAAAGTAATTTTATTGCATTGTTTCATTTCGTGAGCGTAACTTTGAAACGAATGTTTGCGTGAATCTAAACCATAACGTGTGTTGAATGGCCATTTTTCATGAATCATTTTCATCAGCATCCGTTAGTTTACCTCGCCCCATTCGCTGGCTACTTCAATCACATTTTAGCACATTTACGAGGAACTCGTAAAGTTCGCTCAGTGTTTGTCCGTAATCTTAAACGGAAGCCTTTGTTTTGGCATCGGCATTTTTTCGCCAGTGGTCAAATTACACATTTGGCGAAAGCGAAAGAGCGAAAGATGAGATGAAAAAAAAAACTGAAGCACAAATGCGCTGTTTGGCCAGCGTGTGTACAGGATGCATGTCAGGGTCATTTAGGCATGTGGGCCCGCTTTTGTGAAAAGTTTCTGCTGTAAATGACTTAATTATGGCTTTGCGACCGAATGCTTTTCCATTTCGAAGCGCAGACCTCCAGATAGAGAGCGAGAGAAAGAGATGAAATAATAGGCGCATTGCACAGAGAGAAATACTTACTTTCAGGATGTTCGAGATGAGTGAGTGCATCGCTAATGTGCCGCTTCTTTTCTTCCTCCACTACCTGAACGTGACGACGCTTGAATTGCAATGTTAGAAAAAGCGATGGCAGAGCAGTTTGTTAACATTTTGCTTATTTAGTTAGTTCGCTCCTCTCTAATGTTTTGACAGCAAAATTGTTGAAAGAAGTGAAATACCGAGAGCGCTTATCTTGCTTTTTTCGAGTGTTTAAACAAATTTTCTCATATTTTTGACTATCAAACAAATAAATGTATTGGAAAACAGCGAAACACCGAAGTTCTAAATATAAGCTTATAATACCAGCGCTTGAGATAATAAACCAAAATTGGCAGAGCGCAAGAAGTGAGCTTTTCTCGATTTTGGAATTTAATTTTTCTCAATCGATGCCCGTTACGGTGAATATGAACGCCGTAAGCTTTGAGACACGAATTAATTCGATGCTTTAAAAAAGACGCCGAAACGGAAAACAATAAAATTTTTTGAACATGATTCGCGCCATTACCTAACAATTTTCATACATAACACACATGCATTTTTAATCTTCTTTCCTGAATTCTTTCGCTGAAAAATAATCACAAAAATATGCATTCGAATGTAATTAACTTTTTTCGCGAATATTACACGAAAATGAGCAAAAATTCTAATCATTGGTGCATTGCGAAGCAAAAAACAATCGGCCAACAATATACGAAACACTTTGAACAATCTTCTTTCGGCTTCATTTGTTTGTTTTTATTTCAGCTTTTTAAAAATTTGATTTCACATTGCATTTACAAAAGCATAAATCAAAATAAGAAATAATTTGTCAAAGCAAAAACTAATTTTTTAAAATGTCTTCTTCGAGTACGACAATAAAATTTTTGAAACGACGTGAATAGACGCACATTTTACTGTTGTTATCATAATTTTTGCCAAATTTTTTCTTTCAAACTGTACTCGGAAAATTTTCGAATCAATAAAACAGTGAAGTGAAGTTTCGCTTAAATATGAACTCATCTGCATAAAATGAATGCTTTGAGGCAAAAACAATGTCTAGCTCCAACTTTCCTGGTGGCTTTCAGTGGAAATATACAAACTATTTGTGGCTTTTGTAGATGTATTCTTCGCTGCTATCGCAATGATTTTTGGCTCGCTTTTTTATTCACGATAATGTCTAGAGTTTAGCGATTGTCTACACTGACAAAAGGCGAAATTAATGAGCGAAAATATTTTTGTACTAGAAGCGTGAATTTTCAGACAGTGAAGAAGAGACTGTTACAGAAAAGCGCGATGAGTAAAAGTGAAAATTGGACTGACAATTTCCGCTTCATTTATTTAAAAGCTAAAAATTTTGTATTTTTAGCATGAAAATTTTGACAAGTGTGTTCAGACTTGAGGAGAAGAGTTGAGAGAGTTTTCAGAATGTTTGTGAGTACCCGAAGCGCCCTGCATATAAATTGTGACGATCGGGCCTTGTCGTCACAATAATTCAGATTCGATGAGTGCGCATCTGATTTTTAGAGTTAAACGAATATTTTTATATTGACAAAATGAGTTTTAATGCGAGAAAATTACACAAAATAGTGAGGATTTAGTTATGAAAAGTCGGAGTCGTTATACGGCTACGGGTATCGGCAAGCGATACGGCAGAGTGGGACACTTTGTGTTTCGAGCTCATTGAGAGCGAAATAGAGAGTTGAGTTACGTATGAACGTACGTCGGCAAAAGAGCAAAATAGGCATTTTACATGCAGTTTTTATACGCAAGTTATTGCTATCGCATTGGCTATAGCCGATATGGTCATCCTTTGCTGTGCTGCAAAGGGCGAAAGTGCAAAGATTTATGCGCGTAAATCTTTGTTGGTGATATCACTTGCACTTTGGCGAAGATGAACGTCACTAAATATATATTATCACCGAACAAATTGTTACCCTCAACGTGCATATTTTAAAAATTACTCAGTTCACGATTTCGAACATTTCTGAAGCCAAGCGAAATCACTTTTCTTCGATGGTTATCGTTGCCAAAAAATGTTTCGCGCGCGCTCTTTTCTTTCGTTCACTAAGCATTCGATAATAGAGGTGAAAGCTAGGACCTAATTGCTGTGTGTGTGTCACATGTTCGAAAAGGTGTTTTGCAATTAAGCTACATTTAGACGTGTTATTTCGCTGTAAAACGTTTAACGGTAATTATGTAATATTTCGTCTAAAAAAATTTGCTCGTTAAATCGCTTGATTGTCACATTTTTTAAACATTGCAATACTTGAATATTTTTAAACTTTATGAGAGTTTCTTTAATTCAAAAAGTTGAACAAAAAATATTCAATCGACAATTAACTAGCATCAGTAAAGTAAATTGAAAATTTCAGATTTTGACTGACAGATAACCAATCAATTTGTGCAAAATTTTTTTCGGGTTAAAAGCTAAAATGCGAAATATTACAAACTTCAAAATTTATTCATATTCATAACTCAACAAATACACCGTTGACGCTGCGATTGACACGTTTACTAAACATTTTCACCTCAAAATTTACTTTCTACTTGCGTATATCATCCTACGTTAGTTTAAACGCACCACACTTTTCTCTATAAATAAAACAAAGAACGTTTCGGTGCAGAAAAGAAGCGAACATAATGATACAACTCGTGGGTATAGATTTTGCTTTAGCATTTTTTCATCTCGAAAATATAGAAAAGAAAAAAAGGGAAAAAGTTGTGTAACTAATGCATTACAATTGAATTTGAGTTTCGAAACGAAACGATGAAATGAGAATGCATAATAAGGCCGAAAATGGAGCTATAATTAAAATTGTGAAATGACGAGAAAGGAAAAGCGAGACACTTTTTGGTATTCATATCTGACAATTTTACCCATTCGTCAAGTTCATTCTCTAGACGTAGAAATTTTTAGACCTCGAACTATGGTATTGTGAAAGAAACGAAAGCCATAATAATAGTCAATCGCGCCTATAAAGAAGTGTAATTTGCGGTGCAAAGAAAAGTGTGCAAATGATTACAACTTTTGATAGCATGAGTAAAAGGCAGAAATAAAAAATCGATCGAGTAGTTTGAACATTAGCGCGAGGCCCTGTTGCAATTCGTCACGAGGAAATATCATTGAAAATGACAGGCTTGCGGTCGCTGCTGGTGAGAGCAACGGCCCAAATAGTCCATCTTCGGGAATAAACATTCTGATGTAGAAAGCTTTACGCTTGGTAAATTTGAGCTTTAAAGCGAATGCAATTTTTTTGCGCCAGTGGAAAAGCTTCGCGAAATGATATTTATTATATTTTCAAGGGTTTCATCGAACATTAAGCCCAAAAGTGACCGAAAAATAACAGTAAAATAAAGAAAAAGTTTTTTGCAGGTCAAATTTGAGCTGAAACCGAAAAAGCGAACACTCGCATACAATAAGCACCATGAAATGTAATGAAATTGAATGAGTGGACATAAATTTGAGAACAGCGTTTCTACTATGTTTCCACTATGTTATGACCAACTTTTCACTTTTCAGCTCTAAATTTATGACCACTGTTTTTATTGCTATAGCTTCGGCATAAATGTGCCTGCATAAAAACACATACACACACACAGGCAAAAACCGTAGCGCAGCATTCAAGTTTGGCAGGGAGAAAAATGTTCACTGTGAGGCATAGTGTGTTGTGATGCGGCGTTTGCAAGAGAAAAAAAAAATTAAGAATCTTTTTCTAGCTCCCATTTCTAGTGAAATGTGACTTTTAAGCTTTAAAACTATTTTCGAATGCCACTCTCTCTTCTCCCTTTTCTTCTGCTCAATGTTTGCTATTTGTTTCTTTCTTACTTTTAACCTAAATTTGGTAAATCTTTTGACAGTTCGCTATTTTTTGAATGTTTTGTGTTTAAAAAAAACTTTTTGAACATTGCACGATTGTATGGCAAGCACATCGTTCGATTTCACTGAACATATTTACAATTAAAAACGCATCAATATTCGTTGATAATAATCAATGAAAAAATATTTTCGCTTGTTTGTTGACAAATTTTTGCTCACTCGACGAAATACAAGATGCATCGCGTTTCTTCAAAAAAATTGATCGAATTTCTCTCTTTTTCCCGTGAATGTGAATATATTTCAACGCTCTCGTCGTTGAAACCTATTTGCCAATTAAAATTTCCATAATTTCTCATTTGCCGAGAATTTTTCGCCTCAACGCTCATTAGTTATGAAAGAATTGACACATATCCGTATTTTGACATAAAACTTTTGAAAAACCAGAAAAAAGTTCACTTTTGACAAGAAACGGACATTGATAATATTAATTTGCTTAGATCCTTGTAATTCTATTCGTTTCTAACGAAGTTTGTGTATGTTTCCTTTCTTATGATTTAATGCTATTTAGTAATAGCGATGCATAGTAACAATTTTTTTCCTCTCCGTCACACAACAACAAACGCAATTGAATAGTAGATTACTAACAATAAAACTAATATGTAACACACAGAAAAACAATTGCCTCGAAACGCAGTTTGATTTACTTTTCTTGAGAAGATCGAAATGCTTCAAAAGCGAAGCAAAATTTTTAATTTTTTGTCATCGAAAAAATTCGTCGAGAGAAAAATTTTGAATTTTGAACAATAAGACAAAAATCAAAACGTAATCCACGAGACAGTGAAATTTTACTCTTACTATTTTCTCTAAATTAAATATTCATTTGTATAAAAAGTTAAGTTACTAATTATTAACATTTTTGTGCATTTAATTAATTTTTAAATTAAAAAGTAATTACAATCAACTCTCGTTAGACAGCAGCACTGAGTTTTGAAATTTTTATTTATCTTGAATAAAAAGATAAATTCAAAAAATGTTTTGCGTAATTATCATATTTCATTGAAATACGTAAGTTTACTTCGAATGAAAGAGTACAAAAATCAAAGGTGAATTTTCTTCTAATTAGATTAAGCAAAAATGTTTGCGAATGCAATTCAATTGGCAGTAGCGCGTGCTTCGTTGAAGCATAAGCGATTGTTTAAAACAGAATAATTTCTCAATTAAATGTCGAGTAAATGTAATTAGAATTTTAATTTATTGAGCCCATTAAAGCGAATTTAAGTGGAAATCGCTTTTTCAATGAAAATTTAAAAAAATTTGAATTTACTCGAAAATCAATGCGTAATTAAGAAAATGTATCACGTTCGAAGCTGATGAGCGAGCGAAAGTCATTGAAAAAAGCCATAGAACGCCATAATCTCATTTAACTGATATTTCGCGTCTGAATAAAAAACGCACACGTTTGAATTGCATAATGAGCATTTTATTCGTGAGTTCGGCTCAGGGACAAGCGCTAAACTAATCAATATTTGATAATTACGCTCACTTTCATCTATTGTTTGCTTTCGAGCTTTGTCTACACACTATGTTTAGCAATTTTTAATAAATTAAACTCGTAAAAAATGGGTGCATATATTCTGGATAACACCATCTGGTTCTTGTCATTTGCTTTTTTTTTACTTTTATCGTTGCTGCTAATTTAAAATTTCGTGAAAATTTTTAAATCGAGCAGAAAATCAGTTTTCGCTCATGATGTTTGAACAGTCAGATGCGAATATGTAATTTTGCAAAAGCGAAGCTTTGATTCAGCTGAAACTAAGCAAACAATTAATTTCTAATTAGTAAAGAAAGTTCGGTCGAAAATTAAAGGAAAAAAAATCTGCGTGTTCCAGCTACGCTTTTCAGCTTGAATGCAATTAATTACGTGAATTTGACTTTTCGCTTTTTCGTTTATCTCTTATGGGAAATATATGTAAGCGAACTCCGCTCTTTTCGTCGACGATCGTTTGTTTCATTGCAAAATAACAGCAAAAACGGCAACATAATTAATTGGATTAGGTTTGGCGAAAAAGTTTACATTTGTACGCGAAAGAGAGAGAAAATGCTTATCCTGACGAAAAGTGTGTACAAATTGTGCAAGTAAATAAATGAAGGAGTAAAGCGTTTGGAAAACAAACGACAACGAAGCGAAATGAGAAACGCAAATCAGCGTATGCACAACACAATATTCCTTGCTTGCAATGGCTTCCTTTTTTCTATCGTCGAGCTTTCGAATAAACAGAATCGTTCTCTTGCGCTTTGCCTTCCCGTCGCCAAAGAAAAATACCTCCTCTCTGCTCTCTTATTACTCAGTTTTTCTCTCTCTCTCTCGGTCCTCGTCTCTCAGCAGCTCAGTCTCCGCTTCTCACCAATTATAACAATTTCGCCTACATTCGTCTAGCAGACATTTAATTGATATTTCTCGAGTTGAATGTGCGAAATCTGTATTCACGCAACCAATTACGCCAAGTGAAAAAGATTGAATATACAGATTTTTGCTCTACTTGCCTCCCTTCTCTCGCTCTCGCCCCTGATACATACGATTTTTCATTATTTCTACTCGCTTACATGTGTTTATAACACACGCCAAGCTTTTGCTTCTTTAAAGTGTTTAATCGAAAGACAGAGAAGAGAGAGGGGAGCGAGTGAGTGAGACGGAACGATAATAGTTGATCTGCTTAAAATTTTGGCACAATTTGGTTTAAAATCAATGCCTAAATGACAATTTCAATTTAAGTGATGCGCTAAAAATAAGTAATTCGATTGAAAAATAAATGCGAAAAGTAAGTGTGACACAACACATCAGAAGTAACAGGCATCGATCAATTTCCTCGCCATTGTGTCAGCACAATGAGCGAAACGAGACGATAAGTTTTTGTTAAAAAAGATTCTATTACTTATCCACATGTCTGTTCATTTCGCTCTTCCATCCGCTTACTGCTAACAATTTTTGTTGTAAAATTTAAAGCGCAAATGTTTTCGTTCGATTGATTTCAGCCCGTCGGGCAAACGATCGGCGAATAACGGGCCCATAAACTAGAACATCACTCGAAGCGATTAACAAAGAAGTGAATTGTTTGCCAAAAAATTGAAATCCAAGAAATAAGCGAAAGTAGAGAATTAGTTTGAGGAAAAACTATTGAAAGAAAACACTGTAATCATGCAAAGTTCGCTTAGAGACGCGTAAATCTCTCGCAATCATTCGGTTCCAGAAACTGTTTAATTATCTCGTCGAAGCATCGCTCTTATTAAAATTGTAAAATTAATTGTGTTTAAAATGTATGCTAAATAAATATTAGGGAAACTTAAAAATCCTGCTTTAATGCGATTATTGAGCAACGAATATGAGGACACAGACAAACGATGTATGATACAAAAATATATGGCGAGAGCAAAGCGAGACTCATTTCCTATGATTTTAGCACATAAACCAATTTAAATTTAATCCCTCATTTTTTCTACTTCTCTTCTGATCACGGAGATCGCTATCAGTGGTAGATGTATAGCAGGACAAGGAACTATCTTTGCAGAACAGATCCTTATATAAAGTGGCATTCGTGTGTGTGCAATCAATGAATAGATAAGCAAATTCTCATCTTGACTTTTTTCTTGTTTACTCGTTTTACTTTAAATCGCTTGCTTTGTGTGCAAAACAAATTTTGTGTGCGCTTTCTTTGAAAGAAATTTGATTCACGATGAAAATAAACGCTTGTTTATCGATTATCGTGAGCTCTGCGTTCCATCAAATAATATTTTTTTCATTAATTGTGGATACAAATGCAGCCGACAGCAGCAGAAGCAGCAGCAGTCTTAAAAGCTATGCATCGTTTTGGGATGCAGCCAAACTGAGCGATGAGAGCAGCGAAACCGATGCTTACTCGTTTTCATCGCACAAACTTTTGCCACCAAAAAGCGCATCGTTATTGCGCAAAGAAGAAACCGCTTCCACTTTGTCTTCCTCTTCGTCTCGAGCCTTGGATTCAGCTACATCCTACAAGGATAAGATTGACGCAAATGATGACACTTTCGTTGCGGAGAACAACGAGAGTGGTAGAGGGGAATACAATGATGAAGATGAGAGAAAAAATGCGAGAGATGAGGAGCGCAGTATGCAAAGTGGTACGAATGATGATGATAATAATTTTCATTCGAAAGTACTCGAAGCGTTTCACGGATCAAAGCCAGCGAACATAGTGCATGTGTCGAGCACGGTGACCGAGCGAAAGCCGAGTGTTTTCATTTACCTACCGATAACCGTAAAATCGAAAAGTGTGAAAGAGACAAAAGAGACGAGAGGTGAAGCGAGTAGCAAAAAATATGCGTACGATTACAAAGAAAGCAGCGATGAGCTTGAATCGTTCAAGGCGAAAGAATATTTGAGCAAAATTCAAAAAACGATTCCGAACGAAGACAATGATAATAGAAGTGAGAAGAAGCGAGTGTTGAGCGATGTTGCGCTCGTCAACAAAAATCATGATCGATATTCAATGCTACTGTCTTCCGGTAAAATGTTTTCCAATGCAAATCAATTGATGGCAGATAGGCGTGGTGGTTTTGCAGAAGTAAGCTCAATATCACTGATTACGACACCCGTTGTGGCTACACCTGTGAGAAATTCAATTGTCAATACACTAAAATCACTGTCACCGACATTTGTGCAAACAGTTCAGCAGCCAAAGCAACCACAGCGGCAGCAGCAACAACAGGAGCAGAGGCAATCTTTTGTGTTCCAAACTCCTATCTCGCCAGGAACATACGCAGCTCTTTCACAAAGCCAACAACAATCGCAGCAAGCACAAGCTGCTTACTTGACCCAATCACCTGCTAAAGTTGCTACCCTTTCGTCGCCCGCAGCTAGCCTCGTATCTTCAGCTCAGCTCTTTCAAACGCTTCCAGGGCGAACAACTACTAAGTTGACCGCACCTTATCACTCAGCGACAACTGGGTACACTGTTCTACCCCTTCCGCGTTCTCCTCATGCCATTGTTTACACATCTGTTCCCGCGGTAAAATCGGCAATAGTAAACCGACAGAAGAATAATCCGAAAGCAGTAAAATCTCATATTAGAGTACAGCAGATACCAGTGAAATTTCACGAGCAAACGCGTGAGAAGTTAAGCGTTTACTATCCACCTTTACCTCAGAGAACGAGAACAATTTACACACAGATGCAATTTATGCCTCTTCATACAACTGTTTACTCGACAACACAGTTCACGCCCGCAACGAAAACAACACTTTACGAAACCGATCACATACCCACACTGACAGCGAGCAAAAATTTCATAACTTCATTCATTCGCGATGCAAATGTTTTTACTAAATCGGATAAAACGTACGAATCAAACAGAGCATTGAATTATTACGACGATTGGCGCGATAACAAGAATTCGTTCCATAGGCCGCAGTTAAATCTATCACTTCTTGGATCGATTTACACCAATTCGCAATCTATTAAACGTATGATTGCCGAGAGTGCAAACAAATCGATTTATCAGCGCCAAGTCAATTCTCAAGCTGTAAATGACAATAAAAATTACTGAACTTGCAGTTGTATTTCGCGCAAATAAAAGTTGTCATTGTAATGCGCCATTATTGTTCTAAATTTAATTTTCAACCAAAAGTAGTTTAAATATTGCACTTGGCAAGTTTTTAGCACACACTTGTTACATGTAAAAGAGACATCAATTAAATTTTTTAGGGTAAGAAAAAATAGAAAGAAGTTTCAGCGAAAGAGTTCTAATTAAATCACTGTCAAAGTTCGCTTCTCGACAGACGTCTGCTTCTTTTTTCACCCTCTCCCTCTCAACGACATTCAAATTTTCAAAGTGTAAGCCATTTTTCACGATGCATAAGTTTTCAAGCTCGAAAGCATTAAACTTTAATACGCGTTGAATCAAAACATTCGCAAAATTGATTTTGCGAGAATTAACGAAACGCTTTAATCTTGAGCAGCGCTGCCAATGATTATAAATCACAAGTTAAACGAAAGCCTACGAATTCATGAAACACTCGTCTATATCGAAACCAGATGAGCGCGAGTGGCCACTCGGATTCGTTTTTTTGTTTGTTTTCATGTTGCACTCTCGCCCAGACTTTCTGTCTCTTGCATTCACTCTCGCTCTCACTCACTCACTCGCTACTTCTCAGCACTGTGCGAAGAGAGAACAGCTTGTAAGCTGAGAACGCGGCGAGCGTGTTTAAAATGTGAAAAGAGGCGAGTAAAAGTGAGAGTGCGAATAAAAAACAGACAGTGCAGATTGCGAAAGTTCGGTAATGTGTACATTCACTTAAATTACATCTTCGTGCTATCTTCATCTTCACTCACTCACTCACTCACTCACTCACACACTCAATTCGCCTCACGCTTTTTTTGCTTCTTGAAAATTTCAAAACACCGCGATCAAAAATTTTCACTATCAAAGCGAGGCGCTAGATAATTTGAGGTGATGTATTTTTTATCATCTAACTTAAATACTCAAAAAATTTATGATATAATTATATTAATTATTAATCATTGCTTTTCTCAAAGCATCTTTTTCTATTGCGTAATAAAGAAATGCTTGCGCATAAAATCGCTACATCCTTTAGTGAACCGGCATTTTTTCTAAAAATGTTTTGTTATAATTTATTGATGGTAAAAAAGTTTCTTTATGTAACACATTATCTCTTGTAGGTCATAAAGATATTTAAACGCTCATCTTTTTATCGTCTGGACATGAGTAAGTATAATGTTATTTACGAAAGCATTTTTGTCGTCATTAAAGCGAATATGGCGAAATAAATGATGTTACTAAGAGAGAATAAATTTGGACAGCTTTACAATGTTTAACACTCGCCATAAGTGTACATTATGCGCCATAATTTTTTTTAGATGTTTTTCGATCGATAGATCAATGCAAACAATGCGAATGAATATTGATGATTGTCGACGAGAGCTCGAAAAAATTTCTATTCGCTATTTGTTTCGAGCAAACAAACACATTTTTGATATTATCAATTCGTATCATCAGTTGAACAGTTAAATCTTATCGAAATTTTTTTTACACTAGTAGGAAAAGAGGCAACTTTGTTTTATTTCTGTAGCGTAAACGAACGCCAAAAGAGCGTTGCACTAATCGTACTTACAAGTAAAGTTCTAAAAACAATCAATTTTTTGTAAATAATATATTCGTCGTTTTCGTGCTTAATGTTAATGCTTTAAATACCATATTTTGCATAATGTTTTCGATGGAGAGTAAAGAACAAACAGAGGGATTTCGAAATTATTTCGAAACTCTATTTTCATTTGCAAAAATAATTTTCAAAAAGCTGTCGATTAATTTTTAAGCAAATCTCTACTCTCTGAGTTCTTTCACCGATGTTAAATGCACAAAGTGCGTATTCCTTTTAGCGTTTTAGAAAAGCCGAACGAAAGAGAGAAAGAGTGAAAGTGGAAGTGCAATTGTAATGGCTGATTAAAATTGATCGAGAGAGAGAGGAAAGAGGCGGAGGATGGTGCGATAATGATTATGATGATAATCATCATAATCGTTATCATCTTGAGGAAAAGTGCATCAGATGTCTCTACGCGAATAGTTGGTACATTTTGGCTTGTATCATACGTACGCACAATTTTTAGAAGTAACGCATTTCAACGAGTTTTGCAACTTTTGCTCGATGCGAAGCGAAATCATTGTGTTGTTTCATTGCCTTGTAAAATTGTTGTCGCTGGCGATGCTGCCGCTGCCGAGTGAATAATCTAGCTTCAATCCGAATATCATCAATCGATTGTTATTTTGCTTTCAAAATAGCGATCGAATATTTTCGCTTTTCCAAAAGTGAACGACTTCAATCGGTTCATTACTCTTTCGCAACGTTTTTTCATGTGTTCAAAATATCATAGCGAAACAACGTGAATACGTGTATATAAATACATCGTTCGTATGCGTGTATTTGTGTTTCTTACGTCTCGTGTTTAATTTCACTACTCTTATCTTCGACTAACCACAATGTGAATGAATGGTGCAGCGAGTGTTTTTCTTCTGCTTGCTGAAGACAAACTTGAAGTGTTTCAATAAAAACTCCAACATAGTTGAAAAGTGAAAGCCATAAACAGACGAAATTCAATTTCTCGTCGCTGTCGATAATAGCGATGATTACGAGTGACGTTAAAACGAAGATGAAATCGAAAAGGTTAACAAAAATTTTTGTAATTTATTAACAACACTTAAATATATTGCTTCGAACTAACAATAGCCTTTTATTCACGAGTATGTTGTGTCTTAATGCTTTACATTTTCCTTAACGACAAGTGGTTAAAGTAATGCTAACAAATGACAAGGTGTAAATTTTTGGTGACGAAAAACATTTGCTTCTATTGCGAAAATGCGTTTATTATGTCTTTCTCTTCACTTGTTTCATCTATTCAAATGGCTGCGAATTCAAAAGGCCTTCGTCTTTAGTTTAGTTTAACGATTTCTGCGCCTTTTTTCCGATAAATTTTCTCCCATTTTTCCCAAACTAACTAATCATTCGTTCGGCTAAAATCGATTTGCTTTTAAGCGTCAATAGCAGCTTTCGGGGATTTCGCTGCGAGAAATCTTATTTTTGTTTGTTTTGTTTTTCATCTCATATCTCTCAACAAAAAAGTTTGATTCGAGCCGCTTTTTGGTTTGATTGCATTGTATTTTTTGTTACTTTGCATCGGTAAATTGCAATAAATTTTTATCGCACTCAAACCAATATTGGCAGTAATTAATCTTCTTGTATATCGCAGCTTAAAGCTGACTCGAGATCACATGTTCGTGTTTTATGCTCACAAACCATTGTGCGAGAGTCGGGAAAAGAGTTTTCGTGAAATTAATTTCTCCGAGTTTTTCCATCAGCTAATCGGTCACTTTGTAATACGCAGTTCACAGTATTCGACTAATTTACTATTAGTGTTTCTGCTTAAACACAGCATATCGCTTGATTATAAACGAAGATCATAAATTTTTGTGCCTGTGCATGATACCTATGTGTATATGCATATGTTCGTTACATTATTTCCTATGACGGAAAACTGAACTATTGTTTCACTAATTGGTCGCTTAGAGCAGCTGGTACAACGAACAGGTAGTGTATGTGAAAATGTCATCTTTTCACTGTCAGGTTATTTCTTTACGTCGAATATTCGCAATAAATTTTTATAGGAGAGATCGATCGAAAAATTTTGTAAATTAGTCGAAAAAAAAGTTTCGCAATGCATACGTTGGCTTAGAAAAAAAGCGCCGCATCGCACCACACGCTGTTAAGGAAATGTCATGTTAACGCGCATACTGAATGATCATTTTTTAAAAATTTGCATAAATATAACATACCATCGCTCTTTTACTTTTTTCTGCGTGTTCTAACTCAGACGAGTTCAAAAATCAAGTTCATCATACCACCAGGCAAGTGAAAAAAAATTCATATTCGTTTCATATAATCCTGTCTGGCAGCCTTTATATAAAAATATGTTTCATAAAATCGAGGCGAGAAGAAACCTTCCGAGTTAAGCGAACTAAAAAAAAAAAAATAATAATTTTGTCGCTTTGATGTGAAGCAATAAATTTTTTTCACGTTCATTTCAATCTGTTCGGTACTTAAAAGAGCAGCGGAATACACCGTGTGAATTATTATTTTCCTCTTTTCTCGTATGAATGGTACACAAAATGTAAATTTATGTCGCTTCACTCACATTTTATGTGTATGTGTGTGTGCATATGTAATGAAAACAAATGCGTCCTATGTTCCCACTCACAACCGCTATAGAATGAACAAATTTAATTACATTCGTGTTCCGTTTTTGTGAATAAATGCTTGAATCGATATTTGAATACATACGAATAGAGAGGAGTTAATAAATTTTCTGCGATGTCTAAGCGAAATTTAGAGTTAAAAAGGTTTTAAAAAGCTCGTTTTTGTTCGCCATCACTCGCAACGCTTTCTCGCACTGTTCACTCTCCTCTTTTTATTACCATTTTTATGCAACGTGTACACAATTGCATAGCAAGTGAATGAACTCTTTATTAGCGGACATAGTCAAGACGTAATTTGCATGCAAAGTAATTACGAAAAAGAGTTGTTAAAAAAGCGACTATTTTCCTATCCGTGTGATAATTTTAACCGACTATGTAATAAAATAACAAGCGATGCGTACTTCTTTAATTACTACTTCTTTAAATTCTTCGTCTACTGATTGCAGTCATTGCAGTAAATGAAGTGAAACAAAAAAGTTGCTCATCGAATTATAAGCTCGTTTGATTATTTTTTCAAATTCATTCTTAATAGAGGGTGTCAAACTTTTTTAAACACTTTTTTAAAATTCAACTTCAGCTTCGATTGAAGAACTGTCAACTAAAGTGATTAGTGTTTGAACACTGTCATTGCGAATCGTATTTCTCATGAATCTTTTAAATGAAGAAAAACTGTAATTTAAGCTCAATCAAAATGGTGATGAAAAAAATGCAGAAGCTCATGTGCAGTCAACGTTATATGTCCTTAGCCTTGAATGTTAATAGTCAGAGAAATAGCGAAAGAGAGAGAGAAGTGCTCGTCAACAATTTCTCTTCTATGCGCTTTTTTTCTAACTCATCGTCGTCGGCTGAATAAACAGTTACCGGTTTGCTTCTCATCTGGTCATATATTATCTTCATTTTTGGGTTACATCCGCAACGACGCTCTATTCCGACGTTTTTACTTAATTCATTGCCGAATTATTCTTCTCTCTGTGATCGCTGCTCCTTTCTCATTTAATTAACTCTTTGGTTGTTCGAAAAGCGACAACAGTTTGCGCCCTCAATTCATATATGTACGTAAACAATTTATGTGAGTGAGTGTGCTTGTTAGTTGCCATTATGTGGGATATGTTTCGCTCTTAAGATCCACTTGCAAATGAACTGAGCAGAGCGAGTTGTGATTAAATTACGTGCGCACGGCAATGCACAAAGTAAATGTAATTACATTGATCCTGGCGTTCGTTCACAGGCATTTTAATACGCTCTGTAATTGCGTTAAATTAGTTCGAAAAATCGAAAGGCAGAGAGCAAGACGAAAATGAGAGAGGAGAGAGAGAGAGAGAAAAATGAGAGGCGAGATGAAGGCATATATTTGAATAGAGAAGAAGGGAAATTTTGCATTAAACAACACGAATACGCCATTTAAGAGAAAGAAATAAGTTGACTAGAACTTGATTGAGAACAATGGGCAGCTAACGCGGATAGAGGCAACGAGAAGGCAGTAAATGATTAAAAGAAAAAAAGTTATTCAAGATTACAGCGTTCGCTTCAAACGCACTTGGGTCTTTTTTTATTCAACGCAAGCGACTTAATGTCAACACCATATATACATTAAAACGCAGTGAGGCGAATACGTCGAGTTCCTTAGCTTGTGTTTTGCAATCGCTGCTTTTTTAAAAGCTCAAAAATTTCTTTCATACTCAGTGCCAATCGTTAAGGGTGCGTCGATCTCTCTCTCTCTGCTCTCCGTTCTTTTGTTGCAGCCATTGTTGTTATCGCAAATAACTCATCCTCACAATTGTATTCACGAAAAGTGAATGTTGCTTTTTGAAGTTATTTTCATTCGTTCAAGTTGAAAGCGAAATAATCTATAATAATTAAGTGCAAAAGGCAAAAATAAATTAGTACACATGAAGGGGCATGACGAATACATTTTTAAATTGCGTTATGCCAAACAGCGAGATATCTGTACACAATCGAGCGAAAGAACGAGTAATTACAATTATTAAAATTATTTATCACAGTGTTTGTTGGTGGCCCCTTGCGAAGTCGCATTGTGTTCTATAATCAGTCACAACAATCGAATGGATTTATTAAGAAAAGTTGTATCTAACAACGTGTGTTTAATTAGATTGTTTAGTCGCGCAGAATGACGATTGACGAAAATTGCGCATAAAGATAGTGGGCAATTAAAGTATTCGCAGCTAAAGTTTCGTGAAGGTGAAAATGAAGAAAAGCAAGCAAGCAACTCATTGCGAATTAATTAAATTTTAATTTTAAAAAACGTTTCGGCTCTTCTTTCATGTCGATCTTAAGAGCTGTTCATTTGCTTTGACAATTTTCGATGCCACTTTTTTGCATTAAAGATTTTCGATTATAATTTGTATAGAAAGCTATTTACTTGAAGTGTTGGTGAAAAATTCATCATAATTGAGCTCGAATACATCAGCAATGAAGCGTGTGTATCTGTGGTGAAGCTTCATAGTCACAATGGTTATTGTGCGTGCGAATTGATTATTCTCTTCTATTTCACCATCGTATCACATTCAATTGCGATGAGCGGCTATCGCTTTTGCATCAAACAAATATTTTTCGACAGATATATCGGCGTAGAAAAATGAAATTCGCTGTCATTTAAAACGCTTTTCCGCGATATGAATGAGGAAAAAAGTGATGCTAAATAAAAAATGAGGAATTGAATTATTTTGCACATTCACGAGAAAAGTATTAGCGAGAACTAGTAAAAAATAAAATAAAAAGCGCCCTAACTGTTCGATAATAATCGCGCATTGCACTATAATCTCCTGCCTTTTGAGTTAAGAAATTGAATTTCAACAAAATGCATATTTCGTTAGGTTTGAGAAAATATTTTCTTAAAATTGTTACGTGAAAATAAGATGAGCAATTAAATTTTCTAGCATATAGAAGCAACAAGATAATGAGAATGAACGAAATAAAAATAAAAAATTAGCATCGCTTATCAGTCTTGTGTTTCTTCTCTTGTTTGTTCTTGATTACAAAAGCTTTTCTCGGAATTACAGTATATCAATTATAATCACACACTTTGTATGATTTACTACATGAGCCATAATTTCTTGTACTTTCGCATTGATTTTTTATTTCACTTGCTTCATTTCAATGTCAACAAACGCATTGACAAGCTGCTGCCGCCGTCGATTTCACGTTGCACAAATTGGATTCGTTATTTCTATCCAACTTTTCGTTTCTATAAGAAATTGATTTGACAAGTTGTACAATTTCCAATCTCAATACTTTCAAGTGTTTTGTTTTTTCGCGTTTTCAGACGAGCGAACGAAGAAAAAAAAGTTTGTCAAACTCTTTTCTTCTGCTTACTTTTCATGCTTCTTGTGAAATAGTTAATTGTAAACGTTGTAGCAATGAAATGACGTTATTTTCGAGCGCTGTGCTTTTCTCAAAAGTAGCGAGAATAGAGCGGAGAATAAGATAGGAAAGGATATGGATAGCATGGGAGTAGGAAGAAAATAGCAATTCATTTGCAGTGCGAAATAAAAAAGAGGAGAAAAAAGGAGAGGAGGATTTGTTTTGTAAAAAACGTGGCACTTTCAGCAAAGTGCTCTCACCAGGCACTAGAAGAATGCGGAGAAGGCTTGCAGGCTCTTCAATAACAAGCAACACATGTACTTTTTTCTCTTCACTTTGCTCTCTGCTCTCGCTCTTTGACGAACGAGAGAACTTGAAAATTTCACTCGCAAACTAAACATAAACCAGCGCATCGCTTGATCTATGCATGCCATAAATAACAATCCTGCTCGTTAAGAAGCCATTCGATCACGTTTTCGCTGTGTTTAGATAAAGATTGAAAAGCCAATTTTTTGTTTGACTTGAAGAAATTTACAAACTAAATTGAAGTTACAAATATTTCAGTAATCGTCTCTCTTTCGCCTGTGCTCACTTATTCTGCTTTTGTGGGTAGCAGTTGAACGTTTCAGTATTGCTCCTCGAACCAATATGTACCATTAGTGCCTAGTGAAGAAGAATGTCGACTCGAAGCGAAAATGCTTCGGGCTTGAAACGAAAATAAACACACGAAACTCTTGATTATACATGTCCATTGCAGTGAGTTGCCAGCTAGCGTTTAGCTTGCGTTTCTACTTTTCGTAAGCTTTTTCATATCTGTCGTTCGCAATGTGGCACGTTAAGAAGGTTAAGGTAGGCATTAAGGGGCAAAAGTAGCCGCAAGTGTATAACAGTGTATGAGCACTAGCAAACTAACGTTTTTTATTCTGCTCTCTCGCGTCTCAATCCTCTTAAAACGGGAACAAATTTTATCGGATGTCGAATGTAACTTTTATAAAACAAAATCAAAAGAAATGAACGTAAAGTCAGAAATAGCCAGACTTAAATCTTATGCCTAACTGTACATGTTAAAGTGTAATCCTCAATTTCTGTGCTTGAAGTTTGGTGCAAAACTTGATTCTCAAACTTCACTTCACTTCACTTCACTTCTTCTTCCTTTTTACACGAGTTAACCGTTTTCTGAGAATTGGTTTCAATCGATTATATTATAAAAAATTGCTTTCTTGAAATTCAATTCGTATTAAAAACGTAAATCAAAAAGAGAGAGGAGTAGAAATGAAGAAAGAAGGAAAGAAAAATAATAACAGAAAATCTTAAATTACAATTCTTTAAAAGCGTCTTAAAAATAAGAAAATGCAAATGCCTTTCATTTGTTGTATTTCATTAAAATTTGTGTCTTTTCTCTCTTCTCTCTTGAGAAAACAGTCCGATTGTGCATTATTAAAAGTTAGGTAAACATTTGGCTCAATGCTAAACTAGCAGAAAAGCATACTTTCATTCGCTTTTCTCACGATTGAAATCTCTCCTCTCCATTCTCTTTATTCTCTTTTGGTTTCGTTCGTTTACTTCATTTGATTTGTGAATGTTGCGCGCTTTGTGTTCTCACTAATTACTGATTGAAAAAGAAAAACAGCGTATGAGAGAGAAACAAGAGGAGAGAAAACACTTGTTCCGTTCACAAAAACTTCTTTCGCTGTTTTCTTTTCTGCTCTCTTCCATTGAATAAAATGCTGATGCTAATGCTATACATTGTGATTTATAGTCTCTTGTGTTTTGTGTGTTTGCAGTTCAGTTTTAATCGGATTCATAACAGAAAAGTACTCGTGAAAAAGCATAATGCTCGATTTGCAAATAGCAATTAGGAATGTTATGAGTTCTCTTTCACCGTTTATGTGTGTTGTGTATTAAGAATAACATTTTACCGGCGCTTTAGAAAGGTTCTAATGCAGAATCGAAATAGAAAAATAAAACGCAAACAGCTGAACACTTTTTTGTTTGCGAACTAAAAACATTTGTAAAAAATTTTTCAATTTCAAAACAATATTTAATCAACACATAAATTCGAAGCTTGTTTTCGTTTTCATTTGCGAAAAAAAGTGTTTCGAGCCATGCTTCTCGACAAGATGTGTGAAAACAGAGTCTGTTTTTTAACAGACCATAGAGCGCGAAACCGAGCGCATAGCGCTGGTCGCGATCGCAGTGTAAATATGCTTGTGCGGAAAGAGAGTGAAAGCAAACAGTGGTGAACAGCGCGTGCGAGAAGAGTGAGCGATGTGTGCGCGTACTTGAGTACTGTTCGCACTTTAAATATAAGAAACAAGCTCATTTTTCTTGGCAAAACGGAGCGCAGCAAACAACGCTGCGTCGCATTCGCTTCGCGCCGCAATCAACGCTGCCAAACAACAGCGCATCGATAGTATCGCCGCGCGATTGCCGATAGCATCGAACGCGAGAGCAGAGGCGAGCAGTGAGCGAACAGTTCGCATTCGCGTTTCGATTCAATGTTTTGTGTTTCGCGAAAAAAGAAAAGAGCAAAAAATAAATGAATTCTTTTCGCTTCGAATGAAAACAGGAAAGCAAACGAATGGCGGCTGACAATTGATCGTCGCGTACAATCGACCAGAATACGAAGAAAAAGAAGTGAAACGCTCATTAAGTACGCAATGACAATGTACGCGATTTGTTCGCTGTTTTTCGTTACCACATTCGCATTGAACGCGCGTCCAGTCGGTACCTGTGTCTACGGCCAGGAGTATGGAGGTATGTGTATCCACCGCGCCGCGATATGCTTCGCAAATTGCATGGCTAACCTCTTGTTTATTCATACAGTGATGAATCGTGATTTGAACGTATTATTCGGCAACAATTTCACGCTCAATTGTACGCTGACCGTCGACGAGGCCCCCATCAATGGTTCGCTCTATCGTTTGAATTCATCGCTCATTTACTTTAAACATATGGACGAAACGTTAAATAAAACGCGGCTTTATGATAATAGAACCGCTTTGGTCACTGTGAAGAACAGCACATTCAATAATTCGGGCAACTATTTCTGCTACGTTCGGTTGCCGACAGACAGTGATATGTTTGTTTGTAATACAAACATAATCGTTGGAAGTAAGTGTAAACTTTCGTTTATTAACGCTTTTTATTCTATACAATTTCTCTTTCTTAATTTGCCTCAATAAAGTAAACTAATGAACGCTTTTGTTCACACGATATAGTTGCTCCGAAAGCAATCGATGACAGTAAATTCAAATGCGTGAGTATGCATTTTCGCAACTTGACCTGTGTTTGGCAGCCGCCATACACTGGAGTAGACACCACGTACAATCTTTCCTTGTATCCATACGGTCCGCCGACGCATGAGACCATGTGTGCAGTAAAATTGAATCAAACTGCTTGTCAATGGAGAATCGACACACTGCCGCCATATCGCCTGAGTCCCAGGCAGTTGATTTTCAAGTTAAAAGCTTCGAATGTTTTCGGTCATATTGAAAAATACTTCTTCATCGATCACTACGACATTGTTGTACCTCTGAGTCCACAGGAGTTTTCTTTGGAGGATGTTTCAACCACAACTATATCTTTGAAATGGGATCATCCACCATATATTGAACACGATTTCACCGCACGGAAGTTTCTTAAATATGAAATACAATTTAGACCTATTCCGAATCATCGTAAATCACCACCTCCCTATACGATTATAAACATTGGGAATACGCTCGATTATACACTCATAGATTTGATTCCCTTTACAAAATATGAAATTAAACTTCGCTGTCGGATGTCTAATCTCTCTTCTTCAGAAAAGTGGAGCAACTTTGTTCAACTAACAACAAGCACGAAAAAAGATGGTGAGTTCTATACTAATGTTAGGATCAATGTTAAATGTATATTGATTTAGTTCCCTATATTTCGCCGAAATTCACATTGGGTGCCTACGAGATAAGTGAAATGAACTACACTCATCGAAAAATCAAGATTTATTGGTCACCAGTTTCAGAAGAACATTACAATGCACCTGAATTCTACTATTTACTCTACTTTTACACCCCAAACAAGCATTCATCGACCGTTCACGAAGTTCGCGTCGATCCAAGTCATTGGACATATTCCCTTCCTTTAAGAAATACGGACATGTACCAATTTAAGATTTATTCCGTCAACTCAGAAGGGCATTCGAGTGAGTTTTCTACATTAGTAGTTGACTCACAGCCAAGATTACCTGAGAAACCCCGAGACGTTGCTGTATTCTACTATGGCAATATGCGTTACGAAGTTAGATGGAGCGGCGAATCAAACTCACACTCAGTAGCTTCTTACACGGTATTTTGGTGCTCCAATTTGCATAGATCAGGATGCAGAGAGCCGCTCAGTTCAAAGCTTGTTCCGGCATCAACACAACCGGCTGTATTGCTTAATGTTACAAATGACAGCACTGCTTATATGTTTGCTGTATCAGCAAACACCCATAAAAATACTTCATCTGGTTTAACTTGGACAGCTTGTATTATCTCACATTTTGGTGACTCTTTGCCTCCGATCACAGAATTCAGTGTAGAGCCTACTGGTTTTAGCACAGCTCAAGTCAAATGGAAACTTCCTTGTCCGAGCGCTGAATCGGTTTTTGAAAGTTTTGAGATATATTATTGTGAATGGAACGAAAACGTTTGTGTCAATCAAGATAAAAATCTAATTGTTGAAGGCGGCCGAACAAACTCTGCTCTTATTGAGGACTTGGAACCTTTAAAAGTCTATCGCTTCTTCATGTATGGACGTGCAGAAAGAATTCAAAGTTACCCAACACGGTCAGCTCTCATTAAAACGTACCCTGGACCACCAACGGCGCCGAAAAATGTTCGATGTATACAAGTGACAGACAAATCGATCCAACTCGCTTGGCAAGCAGACGGTAATCAAACGTTACATTTTTTCAGGATAGAATTAAACGACGAAATAGCATATGATTTCGACGTTTCAACAATTAATAATTCAACCACAGATTTATACACTTTAACTTCGAATTCTTCTGATGAAGTTTCAGATGCTAGACTCGAAACTAACCAACTTTTTTGCTCAAGCGAGAATGGGATATTAAATTGTTCTCTTGATATGAAAAATTCAGTAGAAAGTTACGCTGAATACAAAATAAACGTTAGTTCTTGTGTAAATAGTAAGGAAGAAGGTAAAGCGAAAATTTTGTGTTCTTCGGATAACAACAACAGCGTCAATGTCAAAACTAAAATCAGCTACCCTTCTAAAATGGAAAAACTTAACGCCGAAGTTCTTAACAAAACTACTCTTCTTTTGAGTTGGCGAAAACCGTATCCTGCAAATGGTCCGATCAATGGTTTCAAGCTTCATATGTACAAGAATGAAAATAGGAATATAAGCCAAGTAATAGAGCTATCTGATAATATTACGCATTACAAATTTGAATTCGGCTGTGGAGTTGAATCACCGACAAGCTTCAGAATTCAGGCGTTTAACCTTGATGAGAATAAAGTCGCTCTTCTAGGGCCTCTCAGCGACGAAACGTTTGTAAATGGATGCATTGATAGTCCAAATGCTTTTTTAATTATTGGCTTGACTGCCGGTTGTGCTCTGGTGCTTATTATACTCTTATTTACTCTAATCGCGATCATAAAATGGGCATTGAAAAAGTACGAAGATTGGAAGAATTGGAAAATTGTCTTGCCTGAAGGTTTAATTCCTTTCTATCGAGAACCTCCTGATCATCCAATGAAGCATTTCATGCAAAGTGAAGATGATCTAAACAAACCAGACGGAGTCATAATCGATTCCGAATATAAAGACAGACATCATTCAGGAAATTCAGAAATGACAGAATGCTCAACTGACGGTTTGATTCCGTCGATAAACCAAAAAAGTCATAAATTCAAAAGAACATACTCAGATCAAAGTAATCCTGAAACTGGTCACGAGAGTGTCTCATCGGGTTCGACTTGTGCAACACAAGTCTCTTCTGATTCGGGAGCGGTTGAAGATAGACACGATTTCATGTCATTCTCAAGTTCAGATTCGAAAGATCGAACGCGAGATCAAAAACAAGTGAAAAGTCTGCCCTCAGTCGACGAAAAGAAGAATGGCGATTCAGGCGGAAGCAATGATTCCGGACTCGATGTATCAAGTAACAATAGTGCGGGACGTATATTGCACAAAAATCAAAAGAATAGACTGACAACACCAACGAAAGATATGGTTGTTTACAAAAATCAAAGTTTGTCAAACAGCGAACCTTCTCTGTACGAATTTATTCCCAATGAAGTAATTGAGAGTAAACCAGTTGGTGGAAGTGCTAAACATGCACGAAGTGCAGTCAACATTTTCGATTATTTGCCTGGTGAGGCGCTACGAGTTAATTTTGCTACCATTGATAATAATAAGCAGATCGATGAAAACGGAAGAAATTTCAAGTTACAAAGACAGCAACCACTTGCATTGTTCACGAAAAATGGACAAAAGAAATCATTTCCAATTCGTGACAATTACGTAACACCAGAAATGATGAAATTAATGTCGTCGCAGCAAATGAGTGCTAAACCGACAGATTCAACGGGAAGTAGCGTTGAAAAGAACGAGTTAATTCCAGAAATTGAAGAGACAAACTGTGATTTGAAACACACAAACACAGCGGTGGAATCATTATTAGAAAATGAGATGACGACCAAAAATCAATCGGCAGACTTTGTTCCTCTCGATATTTCACTCGCCGATAATGTCAATGTTTTCAGACACAAGAATGGTGTTTGCATTGAAAACAAAAAAGACTTAAGTGAAGATACAAATAGTGTCGACCCTAATTCTGGGTTAGTAATTGATTTTCCTGATGTCGAATCTCGTATTGACGCCACAAAAGAAGCTCTTCTTGAGCCTCTCGTTTCATTTGTAAATTCTAAGCCACAGTCTCGTTGCTCATCAATCGAATCACTTTCATCTTCATCTTCATCATTGCATTCAGTGACCTCACCGTTAACTCATTCAAAACAAACAAACATTCATCCGTCGTCTAAGAATAGCGACTATGTAACGCACCAAGATTTGTTAAATTTTAGTCAAAAATCAAATACTGCAAAAAACACAGATGTTGCTGAAAGTGTGAATGAATGTGACCCATTGAAAGACTCGCTAATCGAGAAACAGCCACAATTGATTCGCAATGCGAGTGGCTATGTATCGTTTCCTACTCAACAACATCATGCAGTGAAATCAATGCCTGCATTCAGCGAAGTCGACAATAATTCCATTGTTTGATCGAATTCAAACCATCGGTGTAAACTAAATTATGGACATTATTTGTTGAGAAAGACAACAACTCGCCTGTGCCATTGTCGCGTCCATTAGTGCTCTTTTCTATACACTGAACGCTGAAGAAGAAAAAAGAAGCTTATTTAGTTTACTATTTCTATTATTTTGAAACCTATAGTACAATAGTCAAAGAGAGCTGATTTTAATGTAAAAAGAAATCTTTAAGATGAAGAAGCAAAGAAGAGTATTATTTTCAAAAGCGCTCCTCTTTAGCAGTCGCTTGCCAACCGAGAGAATATTTTTTCGCTCGAAATTCTTTTTTAATTTGATGTATTTTAATATAAAGCTGCTCAATTATATTTACATGTTGAGAAGAAAGAAAGCGACAACGAGAAGAGAGAAAAGAACTCGCGATTTGAAAAACTCATTACCTCACATACACGTATATTCTTTGTATAAAAATTGCCTCCATATTATTATACATTTTAAAGTAATAAAGTTAAGTTTTTTCGGAATAAGAAGATTGCATCGCAATTAATCGGTCTGAGGGCCCTCCAGTTTTTTAAATTATTTTGTCGCTGCTTTTTCTTTTGTGTCGCAGCCATTTCCCTTTGCAACTTTTTTGCAAATATTTTTTTATAAACGAAGATTCATTCATTCAGAAACGCATCGCGACAAACTCGCCGACAAATGGATTACACGCAACGATTATTACTACGCTCACTGAGAATTGATAACACGACTCTTATTTATAATAAACACTTCAAAGAACGGAAAACTTGTGAGTTTCTTAACCTTTATTTCAAGCAAAATGTGCCAAGAAATTGTTTTTTGGACACACACGAATTATTTTTTATAATACGTATGTATATGATTTGAATTGACTCTAGAATTAATCGCGCAAATATGGCTTTCTATACGACAGTTTTTTAAATAATTACTCACATGTTTTGATAATCATGTTTTTATTCTTTATTTGCCAACATTTTTAAATTTAAATAGCGCGCATATGTTCGTTCGCAGCTCACTTTAAAGGCCAAAAGTTGAAAGCGTTTTTGTATTAACAGCATGAAAACTAAAGATCGCAGTTATAATATTCTAAAACTCATCGCAATTTCGAAAGTGAAAAACAAATTCGAGTTATTAGTTAAATAGAAATATAGCAAAGCTCAAATTCACTTTTTAATTTTTTTAGCTATCAAAATCTTAAGTTCTAAATAAATTTAGTTTAAGAATCGTTTACACAAATCTTCTCGACACTGTGTTTGATTTACTTTGCATCTATTGAAGTGAGCCAATGCTAGACACAATCGCTAGCACCAATCAGAAAACGAAACTTTTAAATGAGTTAACGAGTTGGACGAGTTTTTTCAATCATTCAATCGAAACATGAGTGCTTGAGCCAAGCCTCATTTCTATTGATAAACTTAAAAATTGAAAACTTTTCTTGCTTCATCTTTCGCATTGAAACTATTTGTTAGAAAGTTGCACAGTTTACTGCAATGAACGCTTTTATTCTTACTACAAGTTCAAGCGAAAGTATCTTCTACACAGTTTAGCTAATAAAGTAAAAAGATTGCATGAAACTGCGAACGGTCGGGGCTTGGTGTCAGAAGAATTTAGGTTCGATAAATGCGCAACCGATTTTTCGATTGAGACGAGCACTTTGTTACTAACAAAACGCAAATATAAAATGTGTTTTAACGCGAGGGAATATAAAAAAATCAAATCAAATCAAATGCGAAGTCGAAATGCTAGCAAGCGTATGCGATACAGCTTAACAAGCAAACTGCCTTTTGCGCCCCATCCTGATTTCAATGAAACTTAAAATGCAGAAAGAATTTCATATTTAATAAAAATTACTTCAATCAAAAGAGCGAATTTTGCGCGTGAAGCAAGTTATTCGCGTGCTACATTTAGTCTATGGAGAAAAATTTTACTTTTTCGATTGCGGGCCGAAATCTCAACCAATTTTCATTTCAGTTTAAGTGTTAAAAACTCGTTATGCACTAGCTGTTAATATATTATTAATTAAATGTTAATCTCTATTATTATTTATGTTAAAACATCTTAAAAGCAACTTTTCGGTGCTTTTATACACAATTATCAGAAATCCATCAAAAGAGCAGGTGAATAATACTTTCATCTAAAACAAATCGAGTGAAAATGGGTTGAGATTACGGTCCGCAATCGAAAAAATAAAATTTTTCGTCATGGACTCAATGTTAAAGTTTGCACGCTAATAATTTGCTTCATGCGCAAAATTCACACCTATCATGGGTGTAGTTCTTAATACACGAAGTATAAATTCTGAATATTAAGCATAATTGAAATCGTGATTGGGCAAACAGGAATTTCCTCGTAAATGAGAAACTTGATTGTGTCGAGCTCATTGTGAGAGAAACGGTGATTGAAGTTACGGAAGAAAGAAGTTCGGCGAAAAGAGCGAAATACACTTTGCACGCAGTGTTTATGCACATTGTTTACTATCGTATTGGCGGTATTCTATTTGGTCATGCTTTGCTGTTTTGCAAAGCGCGAACGTGAGAAGATTACGATTTTTATATGATAACGCTTGCATTGTGGCGAGTGTTCGCAAAACAGATTTCCACTTACAAGGGACACTTTTCAAGTGCCAATGGCCGATTCCGATGAAATTTTACACACACATTCTATACACAAATTGATATGATTTTAAGCAACAGTCTCGAAATGATCGTGAGATATTTCAGATTAAAGCTAAGACATTAAATTTAAATATTAAACTTGTTGAAAACAAATAACTGAAAACTCGATAGCAGACTGGTATCGAGCAGCGCTTTCAACAAAAAGGCTTTTGCTTCAAATCCGCCTTTGGCTTTCTCATTTTGCGGTTTATTTTAACTTAACTTTTTGTTTTGAAATTGCTGTCATATTGTGTAGAAAACATGATGAATTGTAAAATATTTTCATTGTTTTGCAGTCAAACATTTTTATTTTTATTGAAATATCTCACCATCACTTTCGAGACTGCCGCTTAAAATCATATCAATAGGCACCGAATGTGTGCGTAAAATTTCATCGAAATCGGCCATTGGCACTGGAAAAATGTCTCGTTTTAACTGATTGTTCAAAGTAGTAGCGACTGATTTCTAATAAAAAACAGTTTACGATCGAAACGATTTGACCGAATTTTCAAGCAAAATAATTTTGCTCGAATCAATTTTGAGCTGGCTAGTGCTTAACTTAATTTACTAGTAGCAGTCATTGCATGCACAAGCCGAGTAATCCGCTTAATTGAAGCTCAGATTCGTTCTAATGAAGATTTTTGCCTTCGCTTTTCAACGATAGACGTGAGATTAATTTTAAGCGCTGTTTTCAAAAATGTCGCGCACACAATTCATTCGCATAATGAGGGAAATAAAAGTGAAACGCTATCGCTTTAAAGCCGAGATGAATCGAAAAAATGACCAGACGCTTGAAAATAGCGCTTATCTGGAGAAATTAAATTATTTTTCATTTTCTTTTCGAGTGTTTAAAAATGCAAATTTTCAAATTTTGACTTGAATATCTCTTCGCCGAGTCACATCTAATTTCGCTTCAATCTTTTGTTTGTTGTCGTTTCGGTTCGCTCGCAACCGACAGACCGACGAAATTAAAATTCGACTATAATCACGAGCACCGCCTAAATAATGAATGAAGCTCACTTTTTGACACTGAAAACGATACTAAATTAGGCTAATGAAAGAAATGGAAAACGAGCGCAAAGTGATTGAAATCGTCGAGCTACGAAATGACGACAAATCGTGAGCGTTGAACTCGACAAAATGTGAATACGAAAATATGTCGAAAGAATTGTGTGCGCGCTCGAAACACAACAAAAGCAGCGAAATTAAATTTGGCATAACGTGAGAGAAATGAAACCAGACGCCGGCGTTCTTTTTTAGGTTAACTTCGTAATACTGCGCAACTTTAGCCGAAAATCTAAATCATTAAATGCGAAATCTTTTACGGTAGAATAAAATTTCGAGTCGTCGATTTAAAAATTTGATATTATACAAACTTGCTTCTGTGCTGCTCAAAAGCACTTATGAATTTCCTCTTAATTCGCTTTTTCGCGAACACTTTCATGGCGAATTTACTTTTTTAAAACACGATTATAATTATCTAATCTACAAAGTGAACACTTGTGTAATTTTAAAAATGTTTTCAGACAAAGATGATAGAAAAAACACAGGAAACAGCTTACCCAAGGATTGAATTGTGCAAATTTAGCTCAGTAAAGATGAAGTTTCACGACATGATAATAATAAGATGAAAATAAAAAGAAAAAATCGAATTCGTTCGTGTTCAATGCACAAGTGCAACTGTTTTTCGCATGTTTGACCACAAAACAATTTCAGGTGTTGAACTATGTGTGGTTCGACGAAAGACAAATTTAGCTCAACTTTAACGAATTTGAATAGCGTGTTTCGCAAAATAATCGCTCTCACCGAAATAAACACCAACGACGATTATCTCGAGAAAAATGGTTTGGAAAAATTTTTATAAACTATCTTATCAAAAACATTGCGCATTTAAACATCTCTCGTGCCGATGCTCATAGTTGAAGCACTTTTGCTTCTTCTAGACACTTCACATAATTTATTTAGCAAAGATATGATTGCTTTTGCTTTCTTGTGCACAATATTGAAATAAATTTATGAAAAAATAAAAAAATTGTTTCGAAAAAGTTGACTTTTACAAAATTATTACTAAAAGCAAAAGTTGCTTGTGCCATTCACCTTTGAGAAAAATTAAATTCGAAAAACTAAACGAGTGGCAAAACTCTTTTTTCCCGATTTATCTACAGTCGTGAAAAACGTGGTTGAAATTTGAAACTTATGAGTAACAAATATTTAAACAAGAAAATGAAACGCATGAAACGCTCGGTAACTCAAAGCTGGAACGAGAATTTTCAAAATACAGCTGCTGAGTTTGATTCCAAAGAAAGTTTTATTTTAATTTGCATTATACAGCGTGTAACTTTCGAGACGTCTTTCGAGATGTTTTTCATAAATAACTTTTCAAAATGAAAGCCTAAAAATTCAATCGCGCACTTTTAAGGAAATATAATATCGGCCGATAACTTTAGCATCATATCTTAAAAATGACCAATCGGTTGAGCTTCAGTTGAATTACCCGAGAAGAAATGTTTTTTCGCAATATTTTGAATATTTTCAAGCGAAATACTTTTAATTAAGAGGCAATTGTTGCTGAGATGTTTATTAGCCTAAGTCTTCCCATAGTAAAAGTAATCCTTTAGATACTTGATACTAAATTTAGAATTATCGGAAAGTAATCCTTCCGAGTTTTTTTACTCGATAGTTATAATCGCACTTAAAGTCATTGATATCGGTTATATCGGCCGGAGTCCGGATTTCATTGTCGCTCGACTGAAACTCATTCTGCTTAATTTTTTATTTAAATTTGCTTCTTCCTTATTTCTTCTTTGATGGCTAAATTCATCTAATTTTGTTGAGATTAGTATTTAACGGTTGTTAGTGTTTCGTGGAAATTGCAGGACAGTGTGTTATTCTTGAAATTTTTTACGTTTAGCACGCTGCTATGTTCGTTCTTTTATATTTACCACGAAAAGCGGTCAAAGCTTTCTTTGCACATAAATTTATTAAATAAATTCACGAAAATCACGCGCTTTTCACTTTAAAAACGGCTTGTTTACGAAACTTTTTGAGTTTTTGAATGTATTTTTCTATTTTATGACTCGCTTTGTTTCGCCAATACTACTGAACAATCGCGTGAATTCTCAATCGTTTTGAATTGTTGAAAAGTTATAAACAAAATATAGTGGACATCTCGAAAGTTACACCCTGCACATTATGCATTTACGTGCTTTTCTTATGCATGTATCGCACGCTATGAGCACATTCTTTGCATAGCTCAAATGTTCGAAAATTGGAAAAGGATTATTTTTTAATTTTTCATAGATAGACGTCTGACTTTTATGCAATAAAAAATCAAAAATATGCATGCGTTTATGCACGAAAAAATTTCAAATTATGCAAAAAATTTCTTTCGAAATCACATCTTGTGATTATAACGAATTTGTTTCAAAGATTGCTATTTCAAAATTACAATAAATATTCTTAATTATAATGTGAATTCACCTCTCTTGAGCGATCACCACTGCTAACAAACACAAATTTTAAATGAAGAGAATTTTTGAATGTACGTGAACAACTTTATCTTAAAAATAATTTATACTCATCTAAGTGAGCTGATTTTAAAAATTATTGAAAACAATTTACTTAAGAATTTCAAATTTAATTTATTGCTTAACTTATTGCAAAAATTTCATGTGTTCGAAGAGTAAAAATATGATTTTATGCAACTAATGTACCAAAGATATTTCTTATGCATTTTTAAGAAAATTTTGCTTTTATGTCATATAATAACTTTTTATGCATTTAAGCATTTGTCCGATGTCTATTCATAAATAATTTAATTAATCATCGATTACTATTTAAAAT